>JANHFT010005741.1:68781-86746 GCA_032467955.1 Pseudoxenodon macrops | reverse complement strand
ATGTTATCACACAGCCCATTACCCAGGTCATTACAACACAAAAGACTAATCAGCACACAGCTAGGACTACACCCACATAGGACGTCAGGAAACAGCAGACTAATCTGCAAACATCAACTTCAGATGTTTTCAATCAAGATGCAACAGACATAGGTCTACTCAAATTTTCCCTGACTATTTGAATACATTTTCTATCAACAGAGGCAATTTATCTTGGAAACATTTGCATTTCTCCACCCCCATTAGCCTCTGTAATGCCTTTATTGATCCTGATAAAAGACTACAATAAGTAGAAATTCATCCATCCATCCATCCATCCATCCATCCATTCATTCATTGAAAGGACAATGCAACATGGGAGAACTGATATAAAGTTTCATCTTAAATGAAAGTTAAGACGCAAAGCAGAGGTGGGTTCCTACCAGTTCAGACCGGTTCTATAGAATAGGTAGTAAGCCGTTGGTCACATCACAGAACCAATACTGGTCTGTGGACGCCACCATCTTTTTTTGGGATTGTTTGTGTGTGAAAAAAATGTTTTTGGAATTTGTTTTGGGTTTTTCTTCTTCTGCAAATGCACAGAAGCTGGAGTTTTGGCACTGCGCATGCGTTGCCCTCTTGTTTTTGCCCTCTTTTCTTTGAATGTTTTGTAATTTTTTTATACTGCGTATGTGGGCGCGTGCCTACGAGGGAAGAAGTCACACGTGGGAGAAAGCGAACCGGTGGCAAGGAAAGTTAGAACCCACCCCTGATGCAAAGTTAATGTCCTGTAAGACAGCAGTGCAATTTTCCAGGCTCCAACACTGCACATTTAAAGCATCTTTCAAAACGTTACCTTTTTGATTTGTGCACTAATGGCTCCTGACATTTGCCTTTCAAAGAATTGTTTTCAGTCTCATTTTTAATTATTAAAATCAATTATTTAAAACTGCTAGGGTAATTATTTTTAATAAATGTCAATTAAGGTAATTTTATGAGTAAATCAAAGTACTACTTGATTTGAGTTGCACAAATCATGGTGGCCACTAGATGGCAGCATAGAGATAATTAAAGTTGTAGTAGCTCTTCCACTTTTGCAGTTCAGATCTTAACAGCAAGAACATGGCACACACACACATATTCCACCTCATCAGAGCAATATCTGAGTTGATTTAATTTGTTTAGTGAGGATGACATTTGGTGCATAGTTTGATACCATCTTACCAAAATTTGCAGAATATATTCACAATTGAAGTAGAGCATTTGAAATTTGAAATCTGTGAATTGTGGCAAAGCAAAAGTATCAGCTGTTCAGGATTCAAAACATTCATTCATGTCATCTGCTTTCTAACACTGTACTTTTCATTACTATAGCACAGTGTTGACGAACCTTTTCTGCACCGAGTGCCAAAACAGGAGTTGGTGAGTGTGCACGCTTGTGTGCCAGAAACCAGAAGAGCAGCCACCTTGTGCGCAAGCATGCATGGGGCGGCTGCTCTTCCAGTTTCTGGTGCATGCATGCGCATTGACCAGCTGGCCTTCACATGCACATATGCACATATGCACAAGAAACTGAAAGACCAGATAGGCAGTGCGGATGCATGCCCCGGAAACTGGAAGAGCAGCCACCCAGCGTGCGCATGAAAAAAACACACCTTGTGAAATGGTGAGAGTGATACATTGCTTCCAGGCAGAAAAACTGTAAGCATCTAGCTGTAACTGCACCGTTGCAGGAGATGTCCAATTGAAATAGCTACATCTGATTTACTTTTTCTGTTGCCCAGAGCTAAAGTCCCAGCTAAAGGATGATTGTTGAAATAAGCAATGGCATTTAGTAGATATGCTAATTAATATCTAACAGCTATTTTCTTTAGTGCAATTAAATCAAGACACATTCTTTAAATTTTTAGTGCTTTTAATCAAATGGCACCTTAATTTCTTTGGCAAACCATTTCACACACAATAGTTAAAATACAGACTAAATGCTTGGCAGCAGAGTATACTCAAATTTAATGAAATTGTAACAACAGTCCTAGTGAATCTAATTTAGGTGCTTATTTCAGATGCTTCATTTAATGTATTAACAAAATAAATTGCATGTTATTGGGAACCATCAATATTGCAAGAAAGGTTACTAAATTAGCAACGGGATTCAGGCAATAACACATTGGTATTAAAGAAGCAAAAATCATGTCAATTATTTTCTATTTAAATAATAGGTGAGGAGAAAGACTTCAAGGTAAAACATTATTTTTTTGTTCTCATTGTTTATATGTTTTCTTCTTAACATAGTTGTGTGAATCATGATTTTATAGTTAGTAAAAAATAACAAAAGCTAAATCTTGTACTTATCAGTAAATTAATACAGTATATAAACACATAACACAAACATATTTGTTTCTCTTTAATATTTTTTATTGATTCTTGATCACCACCCAGTGTTGTCTTTTGTAGATGGGTAACTACCGTATTTTTTTGGGTATAAAATGCACTTGAGTATAAGACGCACCTTAGTTTTTGGGGAGGAAAATAGGGGGGGGAGATCTGCCTACCAGGTATTCATCTGGCTAGTGTCCTTAGTCTGGTCAGCTTCAGCTCATTATTTTATCTCCTGGTTAGGACTGAAAGAAAGCTTCTAAAGCACAGCTGATAGAGAGAACCAATGAAAAAAGCCTGCAAAGGCCTTCGCAGATGACATGGTCTTTATAATAGAGGAACCGCTGGAAACTGGGGAAATTGTACTCCAGGAAATAGAGAAATTTGGCAGGGTGGCAGGTTTAAAAATAAACAAAAACAAAATGAAGATGATTACTAAGAATTTGACAAAGGGACAAAATGAGGATTTGGAGATGATATTGGGATTGCAAATAGTAAAAAAAGTAAATTACCTTGGAATTTGGTTGACAGCTAAATGTTCCTCGATAAAAGAAGACAATTACACAAAATTTATATCACAAATTAAAAAAGACTTGGAGAACTGAAAAAAAAATTTCTGAAAAAAAGCTTTGAAAAAGCTACATTTGGGCGCATCCAAATTATCAACATCTTTTTGGGGGGAAGTGTGTCTTATACTCTGAAAAATACATTATATACATTTGATAAATAAGTAAACACATACATGCAGGTATGCATATTACTATACAAAAATACATATACAGGTAAACAGGGTTAATAAAAACTGTATTCTTTCTCACTATACACAGGACAAACTTTCAGAAGGAAATGGTATAATACTTTTGAATTCCCAGTTTCTGCTGAGTTAAGATAATGTTCAATAGTTTGAAGAATGATCAATTATCTACAATACTTTTACATACTGTAAGTCAAATATATGAGGAATTTCAATTGATCTTTTTTCTTCTAAACATTTAAACTTAAACAATAAAAACAACATTTTTTCATTTTTTTTAACAATTATAGCTTCCTGTGAAATTCCAAAGTACATATTAGGACAGCTGCATTAGGTCAATTCAAGAGTACAAAACAGGATTCCAAACACTTCAATATGGAAAGGTGGCAAAAAAATCAGGTAAAAGATGAAGTACTGTAGTTGCATTACCACTAGTAGTTCTCCACTGAGCTATAGTCTTAAAATAGATGGATGAAGAAGTTGTTCAAACAGTTGAACACTGGTTATATTCCTTGCCCCATTTTTTAAAATATAAAATCTAATTAGGATTAGATTAGTCTCCATCAGTAGATGGGGTTTTTGTATTAAATAAGACAACATTTTAAATAAACATGGACTCAAGACTTACAGATGATACAATAGGTATCATCTGTAGATACAGATAGACGAAAGGTGTCTATCTGAATTTTCAGGATTAGACCAAATTTGATTACAATTTAGTTACAAAAATTCAGGCACGTATTCTAGTTCCAAAATGTAATTCAGAACATATTTGGTATTCTTGGAGCAAAGATAATATGAAACTGTTAGGAATTTTTAGACCATTGTTAATCATACAAAATGCATATTTCCAAAATGACAAGATCCTGATGAAATGCCTCAATTATTTATAGAAATTCCATACTATGCAAAATCTGAACCATAATTGGGACCAAATATAAGCTGGACAAAAGAAGCATATTCTCTAATGTATTCATTAATGATAGCTAATCAGAATTTTATTTGTAGGCTGCACACATCTTTAGAAATTGTCTGGTCTTTGTCCAGGTGGATATTGTAAAAATGGATATAAATTAGGAAAAGCAAAGTCCCACATGCTCCGGATAGTATGCCTAGTCTAATAAGAATATAGAAGTTCATCACACATTTTTTTCATATTAAAAAAAGAACTTTTAAAATGTTCTAATAAAGCAAAACTCATGGACATTTGTTTAATACATTTGTCTGGCAGCTGAACCTTTGGAAATGTGATACATTTTGATTAGTATTAAAATATGAACCTAGAATACTTGTCTGTGTATCATGAGGTATTGAGGCTGCTCCCTCGATTACCATTTCACTATATTTTCAACACTGCAATGAGTATTGCTAGTGCAGGCAGCAGACATTAAAACTGTTTTTCCACTCACTGCATTCCTATCAATCCAAATTCTGAATTAGCTCCATTCTGGTTCCAGGACTGGAAGCATTTACCTTAATTGCTGCCAGATTTTTATTACCACAATATGGACCGAGACCTGCTTATTACATTCCACCCATCTTATAGATTTCTCTGGTGAAGCAGGCATGCTTCAGGCAGGACCCTGCCTCCCTATTATTTTCCCCTGCGATTCCCCATAGGTCTAAGAGGCAGATTTCTTTTGGAATGTCTTCATAATCATGTGATTAGTGTCTCTGTGGGGTCAACTAAATAATAGTGTATAAATCATGTTACCTTGTCCTATTACTGCTTATTTATTCCCTTAGTTATAAGGAACAGCCCAATCCAGAAAAGAACTATTTAAACTTGGGATGAGAAAAGATTGGTGTTCCCCTTTGTCCTATTTTAATTTAAAAATATTTGTACTGCAGGACTGTTTTCTTTTTGGTGGCCTTTGATAGGGCTTCCAAGTTCTAACCTAAAGGAACCACAGATTTTACAACGTTCTACTATTCTTGAAATGCAATATTGATTTCTTCTAAATTTCATCTTATCCAGAGGAACTGGCACTTCAAAGCCTGAAAGCAATATCCTTTTTAGTCATCAATGTAACCACTACTTTGAGGGTAGCTCTCCTTAAACAGAGATTGCAAAATAAATGGGAGAAGGAACATTTTTTTTAAAAAAGAGGTTTTTTTTTAACTTCTCATACATACATTCACAAATATACATCCTTTTCATATTTGTACAGATATGAATCGAGTTTGTACAGCTATGAATCGAGTTACACAGAATCGAGGTTGCTTTTCTGCCATCTCACACCCTTACCTTGTTTCCCCACAACCCTTCTTCTTCTCCTCTCTTCCCTTCCTTCCTTCTTCTAGGGAAGGATCAATTTTTGATGAAGAGTAAAAATGTAGGACATGGATCAAGGCAACAGCCAATCCTAAACTATCATTAAGAGACAGGAGATAAGCACTGAGCTGCCTCAAGATGAAGATTTCTTCTCATTCATAACTACATAAAGACCAACTCCTACTAATCCACCTACGCAAGATGGGTGCAGCTAATTTATGTGGTTTCTTTAGCATGTCTCTTTTCCATGGGAGTGAATGTGAAGAAGAATTTATTATTAATTTATTAATGTTACATGGAATTTAATTTAACTAGCAGTTTGGTTTTTTCCCCACCTAGGACTTTGTTATTATTTCAGAACTATGTATTTTCAATCATTTTCTCTAGCACTACAATTCTCAACGACATAACTTTTTTTCATTCAGTCTTTCTGATTGTCCAGCCTTCAAAGACAAATATCACAACTGGGAAAACCATAGCCTTGACAATGTAGTCTTATGTCTACATTTTAGAAGTGCTTCACTCATTTTTTGCATCTATCTTTACACAAAAGGGAAAACAAATAGTTCAACCTATCAAAAAAAAGAAAGAAAGAAATTGTAAACTGCAGATTGGGAATGTAAGTCAAAATAACCAAGAAAATGGTAAGAGGACACCTATCTATTTTCCAAAAGGACTGGTTCTATTTCAGTGATCAGACTTTCATATATATTGTTGATTTTTGGCATATTTTGGTACAATTCTTCTATATGCTCATTCTAACTCTTTTTAAAACTTTGTGCATTTTCTAGTGTTCCTTATAATGTTCATTTGTTCCTTTCTTTAAATATTGGTAGTTATCAGCAATCATGACAAAAGGATGTTGATAGTGGTATCCAAGCAGACAAAAAAAAAGACACTTGAAGTTTACATGTAGATCTGGAGTGCAGACTGCCAACTCCTGCATAAGAGGATACCAATTTCATTTTTTTAAAGAAGGCAAGTGACAAAAATCCACCCGTTTAATTTCTGAAGCTATAATCCCCTAGTGTTTTAGTAACTGGTTACTGTTAGTGCTTTTGTTACTTAGCTAAAAGTTTTAAAGTTCTTATTATGGCAGTTTAGAATTGTTACCCTGTGGATTTGCCCTATGGTTAGCTAGCATCTTTCTTTAGCTCTTCTACAAATGTATTTGATTGCCTTATAGTTCTGATCTCTTTAATTGTATCTTTAAAATAGCTTCATTTCGTTGGGTATGATGAAATAATTATCAGCAAGTTGTTATTGTGCTTTTAATCATGTTGATTTCATTATGTTTTCATTAAACATTTTATTCAATCTGTAGTATTCTTCAGGGAAATTTCTTCCTAACGTAGAGAAATTGTTGCAATGGAAGGAAAATGCAGCCTAAGTGTCTCTTATCAAATAACCTGTCTTGATCCCTCTCTGACTGTTTCATTGCTGGATATTAATAATTGTTTTCTAAAGCATGTAAATATTTAATCTGGTTATTTGGAATATGATGGCACTTAAACTTTTTTCCATAGGAAAAAGGTGTTAGTTCTAAAACTGACATAATGTTTGACAAAACAATCAATTCTGAATTGCTGATCTTGGTAATTTAAACTAAGGTCCAATACTTTATGCCACAGTATTTTTTAATCTTTAATAGTATCATGTAGAATAGAGTATATATTGTATATGAATTATATAACTAAGGTGTTTGTGTGTGCATGTGTATGTGTATGCATGTATGTGTAATAGCACTTAAACTTATATATCACTTCACAGTGCTTTACAGCACTCTCTAAGTGGTTTACAGAGCCAGTATACTTCCCCCAACAATCTGGCTCCTCATTTTATTGACCTTAGAAGGATAGAAAGCTGAATCAACCTTGAACTGGTCAGGATCGAACTCCAGGCTGTAGGCAGAGTATGCCTGCAATACTGCATTTAACCACTGTGCCACCACGGTTCTGTATAAACTACCAGTATATACAGAAGCTCAAACTAGCATATATAATGCTCTCTCCCTACAACAATCAACCACTCTGTGATACATCATAGATAGATGATATATGTGATATGATCAAACTGATGTTGATTCTTCGTGATTACATAGTTAGATTTTCTCCAGGTTGATCTTTTCTCACCTGGCCTTCGGATTTTTCAATAGTGCACCCATCTCCATTGTAATCAAGATCATGCCCCTTGTTACAATTCACCTGATCTTTTCCTTTCTATCTTTTCCAGCATTACAATCTTCTCAAGAGAGCCAAGTCTTCATATAATGTATCCAAAACATGATAATTTGGACCTTGAGTAAGATTGGACTTTCTTAAGAGCAGCATTAAAGAAAGCATTCAAGGATTAAGCTAGAAATCCATTAACATGCAACTTTGTTTTCTCACTTCAAGTAAGAATTGTGTTTTAGAACCACTCCTTAGCGTTCTCCAGGAATTGCAAAGAAGTCTTTACAGAGTATTTGAAGGTACACAGTCAGGGGTGGGTTCTAACTTACCTCGCCGCTAGTTTGCTGCCTCCCGCGCTGCGGGCGCACGCCGAATGGGTGAAGAAAAAAACCCTGAAAAATTCCCCCACTCCCAAAAGGCCAAAAACAAGATGGCGACACATGCACTGTGCTGGAAACTCGGCTTCTGAGCATGCGCAGAAGAAAAAACCAGAATTTAAAAAAAAATCAACTCAGGTTTCCCTTTTCCCTTTTGAATCTGTCCTTTGAAATATTAACTAACTCAATATAGAATACTTTAACTGACCCTCCCATTTTTCATTTTTAATAGAGTTCTTTGAAAATAAAAAAAATATTCCAGATATCCACTGTGAAGAGGAATACTGTACAAGACAACACAGTTATCACAATATATTGCTAAATGTCTAGAAAGATTCAGCAAATATGTATGCTGTGTGGAAACATTTCCAGGTCCATTTGGACTACAACTGGATACACAATTAAGTCTTACTGATATCACTGAGTTTTATGTATACTTGACAAAAGCTGCCGTCTATCTGCCAGATTTGCCCACTATTCAGTCATAATTTAGAAATAATCACTGGATGTTTTCACATGACATTCTGCATTAAAAATAATCTTATAGCTTGTGCATTACTACCATATCCTACATCCAATCATGTTATGTATTTTAAGTTTTTAGGCTCACTATATTGTTTACCAACCATTATGGGGGAGATAACACAATCCAGTTGTAAGTCAAACCAAGCAAATTAAATTACAGCCACAGATAAGTGAGCAAACCTTTTGGATTAGCCCTCTTCCATATTTTTAAACTGGATAAAACCAGGAATTATGTGTAAAGCAGTCAACAGGAAGGAAGATAGAGTGCATGGGCTGAGAAAAAAACATACAAAACTCGACCCCCAGCAGCCTATTTTTGGTTGCCATACTGATGTAGGAGGCCATGGGGGTTGAAAACAGGCAAAAATTTCCCCCATGGCCCATTTTCTGCCACCAGACTGCTGTAGGGGGCCAAAAATGGTCCAAAAAGCCCCCCACTAGACCATTTTGGCCAGAAGCACCACAATCCTTTGTTATTTCCAGACTGGCCCTGTGGGCCAGATTTAAGCACCCCGCAGGCTGGATCTGGCACGCAGGTCTTGAGTTTGGAACTCCTGCCATACACTACAATATAATAGCGTTGAAAGGGACTTGGAGATCTTTTAGTCCAGCCCCTTATTCAAGCAGGAGAGATCAACCAGGAGACTTTTGAAGAGAGGAAGACTCATGCTTAATGTTAAATGTTATCACCTTTAAAATGTGGTAGTGGGAATCAGACAACTCTAGGTGATATATTTTGATACAACAGTGGTTAGAATGCAGTATTGCATGCTAACTCTATTCACAGCCTGGAATTTGATCTTGATGGGCTCAAGGTTGACTCATCCTTTTATCCTTCTGAAGCTGATAAAATGAGGATCCAGATTATTGAGGGAAATATACTGACACTATAAACTGCTCAGAGAGTGCTGTAAAGCACTATGAAGGGGTATGTAAGTCGAAGTGCTATTGCTAAGTGCTATATTGATACTGATATTGATACTGGATCAGTTTTTCAAAATTGTGCTATGGGATCCAAGGTTGGGGAAGAACCTGATAGTGTTCTGTGAGAAGCTGAAGACAACAACATTTGACTCAAACAGAACATTTTTTTCCATTAGCGCTTCAGCTGTTGATGAGAGGTTATGGGATTAAAAAAAAAATTAATAGTTTCCTTAGACTGAAAAAAATCGAAAACCCCTGCTGCAAAGAATACTATGATCTATAAGTCCTTCGAAATAATATAGTAAATACCAGAAGTCAACATGGATTTAGATATTTTTCATTGATCTGATAAGAATAATGTAGGATAAAATTAGCTTTATTTCAGCAAAAAAAAATTAATAAAGTACCACTTGACATTTTGATTAACCAACTGTTTAAATATCAGCTTTTTAAATAGGGCACAATTCAGTGAGTATATATGTGAATATGGGAAAGCTGTTATACTAGGAGACAGAAAAAATTGTAGGTTATAGAAATATGCTTGAAATAATAGAATTAAATTTAAAGGCAAATTTATTCATGAAGAAAATATAAATCTATTTACCAGTATAGAATGGACAAATTTGCCTGACAGTAGTTCATATGAAAAAGGTATCCGAATAGTAATTAATTCAGAAGTTGATTTCTGAGGAAAAAGGCAGTCTGAAAACAGTTCCATGAAAGGTGGAATTGACATTTATGGCCATGAATAGAAAACCTACAAGTAGATTCAGTCCTTTGAGTCTTTGAGGATGCGAAATTGCCCAAGCTATGGTATGTCAAGAAAAGCCCAAAACACAATGGTTTCTGGATGGGAGAAGAATCAGGAGATGGAAGAATTCACCACTCCAGCCACAGACAGGGTCTTTTTAAAGGTTCTCTTGCTAAACACTTTCATAAAGTGCTTATTAACTGCTTCAGATAAGTTAGACACCTTCAGAGTGACAAGATTGCAAAAACTGGATGAGTGTCTTCAAAGCTTAATATAAGAAAATGAAGATGAATTATTATTTAAAATAAACAACAAAAGCAAGACAAAAAAGTTGCAAGCCAACTAAGGGTTCAGAAAACATTGCTATTTTGAATATAAAATTGAAATTATTTTCAAAGAATAAATGCATATTTGTGGGAAAGAAAAATGGGTTTTGGTATTGGAGAGATAATAAGACAAGTAACTTATAAAGAAAGGCATTCAGGGATATCTTTGAGGAACTAGCTTGCACTGGGAAATACGCTGGGACTTTGAATCAATTATGTCAGCTATGTTGTGCCTTCTTGGGAACAGACTGTTCCCAGAAGAAGATGTAACAGAAAATGCAACAAATTCTACCCGAGAAAAACAGAACAAGATTTTGAAAAAGAATTTGTCATCCGATATAAAGAAAAAATATTGGAAGAGGGTTTTTAAAAATCAAGAATAAAAATGACAATCCCAGAGAGCAATTGAAACCATTTCTTTTTGTGGTTTACAAAATTAAACACACTTTTTAATATATTGAAGAAATTAATAACAAGGATCAACAACTATCTGCATGGATTCAGAGAAAGACAGGATTATCTTGTATTTAAAAAATGGGATACAAAATCAGTTTATTTGATTGGGATTAAAATGGGATAATGTTGTCATTTTAGGTGGTTCTTTTGGGATTTGTCGATATCACAACTGGAAACGTGGTATATATATTGGATTTCCTTACATTTCACTTTGAGTTCAAGCTTTCCCCCCTACAGTTACTTTATTTATCCTAATTTGATAGCATTTAAACTGGATCTCTGTTTAACTCTTTTTATTTAAAATAAGAAGTGTTTGTGAACTTGTTCTTTTTAAAGAAGAAATTATCCCTGTTTCTTATGTTAAATTTTAGTCTTTGGTTTATAATAGGATACTGCGATTTCTTTATATTTGCTAAATGTGGATTTGAACAGTTGAGATATAGAATGTTTGTTTGAATGGAGTATGTTGCTGTTTGGGGTGGTTTTCTTTGCAGTTATTGGCATTTGGAATGAAATTTTTTTTGTATAATGGAACTTGTCCTTTTTAAAGAAGAAATTGTTTGTGTAATATTAAGCTTTGGGGAGTTTTATGTTTACACTAGGATGTTAGTCTTATTTTATGATTTTTAAATGGGGTTTTGTTTACAGTTAAGTGTTGAGAATTGAAACACTGAATTTTCTAAATGTGAAATATTTAGACTTTTTGCTGATAATTGGATTGGAGAAGGCATTATTTATTTGATTTTCCTATTAAGATGGGTTATGGTATGAAGAGTTTTATATGTGTTAATTAAGAGGAGGTGAAGAGATTATGAAATTGTTGATGACAATTCTCATGATAAGGGTGAGAAGTTGTTTTTCGGGAGTGTTCTTTTCACATTTCTGCACTTTTTTGCACTCTTTTTTTAGTTTCAATTGCTCTTTATCGCTGTAATTAAAACTTTTCCTAAAAGTATAATTTTAAAAAAGAATAGAAATTAATTTCATACTAAATATTAATCTGCAGTGTTGTCTGGTTTCAAAGAGGCAAATGCAATTTTAGGCTGTATTAAAAGGGAAGTCTGGAAGTATAACTGATTATAGACTGCAGAGTTCATTTTATTTTGTATTGATCAGACCCCATGTTGTCCCAGCTTGGAATATTGCATCCATTTTTAGCACTACAATTTAGCAAGAATTCTAATAAACTGGAAAAGTTTCAGAGGTGGTTACAAGGATAATCAGAAGACCAGGGCACCATAAAAAAGGATGTAGGATCCCAGAACTAAATCTGTATTTAGTTTAGATCTATTTTGAATGTCTTTAGTATATAGAATAAACCTATAGAAAGAAATATTCCAATTGAATGTTTGGGAGAAACTTGCTAAGAATTAAAGTGGTTTAGTAATGGAACTAATTACTGACAAAAGAAGTTCCTTAGTGGATTAAACAAACATTGAAGAGCCAACTCTCAGAGATGCTCCAGTTTCGGTACTTGTACTGAGCAAGGAGCTAGAAATGATGGTCTAAAGATTTTTTTCCATTTCCGTGATTCTGTCATATGACTTCTCCAAAGCAAATTGCTTGCCTAGATTCTGTTGTTAAAAACATAGCGAGTTAATGCATTTGACTGAAGTCCAATTATTTCCTGGAGATGTTTAACAAGTTGCTATTCCTGTAAAGTATTACAGAATTCTATTAATATTGCCCTTCTTTAGCTATGTAATTTTGCTAATGATCCAGCATATTTAGTGGTGTTATTATGTCCTAGGAGAATGATGAGCCTGACTAGTAAGCCTCATGAAGCTTGGGTGTACTTTGTAACCCATTCTATGCTGAGAAATTTGTTCTGCCCTACTGCACCTAATTGCATTTTAACTTGTACAGTGAAGTGGGACTTTCTGCTCTTGATAAATGAATAATAATTGCATTTAATAGAAGTTTGAAAAGCTGAATGATTAGATCTGCTAATTGTGCCATATTGCTGACTACGGTGGTACATTTTGCTAACAGCATTCTATAGTGTTGCATTTAGATTTGGACAGAGGTAGCTTTTCAATATTTTACATTGATTTTATGTTAAATTAAGGTAGTCATTCTAACCAGCAATGAAGCTCAATGATTCAGATGAAAGAAGCCAAATTTCTCTGGATGCTAGGAGAGATTTACCTGAGATTGAACTAAATAATAGAACTATTGTATTAATAATTAACAACTCATTACCTTCTTCACTCTTTGAAAGAGGACAAGAGTTTCTGAAATACTGTGCATTTATGTTTGAATGCATGTGTTGTATACATACACATATATTCAAAGTTTCTTTGAAGTTGGAAAAATTGTCTGTAATCAGTGAGAGAATTGTACTTTCAGACTTGCAAGATTCTGTTAAAGTACTATTTTATAAGAAAGTAGAATTAGCTCATCTATCTGGTCTACCTAATAAAGCTGACAGGATTTTGGGTCTCCAAATTTTTCAGCCAGCATGCTGAAAACCCAGTGACAGACAGTAAAGCTACACCACTTCACAAGGGCAAGTAAATGGGAATTCGTAATTGAGTTACCATATTTGGAACTCCAAAAATGAAATGGGAAAAAAGTAAGAGTTAATTTTAAACAGATTTTAATTTTAATTTTATTTTTAATTGTAGTAGATACTTACAGTCTTGGTTGAGCAACTAATCTCTTTAGGATTGTGGTTAGAGTGCTCACCCAGTCTCCTACAGCGGAGGATGAGACGGCTTCATCTGGAGGGGAGAACCATGGCAGGAGTGATGATGAAGGGGGGGGCTGAAGATCCTATGGTATGGTCATACCATCACTCCATTCTGTCACGGAACCTGACAGTTGCTAGGGGCATTTTTGAATTTTCTGTGATTTTCTTTCTTCAGCCTTGCTATCTTTGTCTTGAGAGAGATACAGAGCAAATTTTTCAAGGGTTGTTTGCAAAGGAGCATTTGGTATCTTGTTATTAGATCGTGCAGCGAATAAAGACTGGAGTCTCAGTGACAGTCAGCTCTCGTTTATTAGGCATTCAGCATGTGGTTATCCGGACTGACTCCTGGCTGCAGGGAACCCTCTTTTATGGGATTCCCCAGGCTCGCAGGCAGACACTTACGATTGGTTGGAATTCTCCCATCGCTAGTTAGCCAACCAGCGACGGGCATGCAACTGAATGTAAATGGATCTGGATTTCCCCGGAAAAGGATTATGGGGGATTAGGCAGAACACAACACCCCTCCCCTAAAAGTTCCTGCTATCCTCCATAATGAATAAATGTTACATAGTCCTGAAGATACGAGGGCGGCTGGTGTTCTCGTGTGGACCGGCGCGGAATATCGGGATCCGGGTCAGCCACTGACTTGGCACTTCTCCTGTTGAGTGGTCATCCCTGGGGCGCCATGTCGGGTTGAGCTGCAGCCGCTTCTCTGTGTGGTTGTCGGTTGGTCGGTATTAGCGGCCAATAACTGCCCCCATCGTTGATGGCAGCCTCACTCGTTTCTTCGTCTGTGTCTCCTTGTCGTAGCCCGGCAGCTCCGACTCGGTTCCGCAGTTGATCGATGTGACGCCGCCATACCCGGTTGTCCCCCAAAAGGACCTCATATAACCGGTCACTTTAACCCACTTTGGCTCCCCCAAGTGGTTCAATGAGTACACAAGATCCCTCTCCTTTAGTGCCCGAGCTACCTTTCTGGTTTCCAGTGGTGTGTCCGTCTGGTAGCTCGGGTGGAGGCAATCCAGGGGTGACCTCAGCTTGCGACCCATCAGCATCTCTGCTGGGCTCCTGCCGGTGGCAGCACATGGCGTGTTGCGCTGGGACTGGAGGAACTGTTCGAGCCGCTCCCTCCATACACTGGCCACCATCCGGGTTAGTGCCTCCTTGGTGAGGCGCACCATCTGTTTCGCCCGCCCGTTGCTCTGGGGACTGTAGGGTGCGATCAACATATGGCAGATGCCCAGGCCCACCAGGAACTCCTCCATCTCCTTGGCGGTCAGTTGCGGCCTATTATCGGAGACCAGGAAGTCTGGTAGGCCGTGGGTCACACATGTGGTGGATGGCATGGGAATCACCTCCGGCCATTTGGAGTAAGCATCCACCGTAAGCATCAAATAGCATCGACTCTCCACCGGACCTGCAAAGTCAATGTGGAGTCAGGACCACGGGGCTCCCGGAATCTCCCACTCCAACGGGGTTGCGTTTGGCGGGGCTGAACAGGATTCTTGGCAGGGCGTACAAGTGGCCACCCACTCTTGAATATCTTTGTCCAACTGGGGCCACCACAAATAGCTTCGGGCCAGCGCTTTCATGCGCACAATACCCGGGTGTCCTGCATGCAAGGTATCGATCACCTTCCTCCTTAGTGATCAAGGAATCACAACCCTTCCCCCCCACAGTACACAACCCTTAATTACAGAGAGTTTTGTTCTCTTTTGGAAGAACACCTTGAACTCCTCTTCTTCCGCTTCTTGCGGCCACCCCCTCAACACCCAGTTCATAACTTTACTCAACACCTTGTCCCTCTTGGTCTGTTCGGCGACGTCTCTCGAGGTGACTGGGCTGGAGGCGTCTGCGTGGCTGATGCTGGTCGCCGGCTTGTGGATTAACTCGTAGTCGTATCCAGCAAGGAATATCGACCATAGGATTAGGCGTGGGGACAGGAATTGGGGAGTCTGTTTCTCCCCCGCCAGCAGTCCCAGTAGGGGTTTGTGGTCTGTGATGACCCTGAAATGCCTCCCATAAAGGTATTCGTGGAAGTGTTTGATGATTGCCACAATGGCGACGGCTTCTTTGTCCAGCTGGCTGTAATTGCATTCAGCTGGAGATATTGTTTTTGAATAATAAGCTATCGGTGCGTCTCTGCCATCTGGTAAGATGTGGCTCAGGACAACCCCAATGCCAAAAGGCGATGCGTCGCACGTGAGTTGGAGTGGGAGGGTGTCCGAATGCTGAATGAGGATGCTGGATGATGTGAGCAGATCCTTAACAGCTGTGAATGCTCGTGCTTCCCTCTGGCCTCAGGTCCACATGGTCGCCTTCCCCAAGAGTCGGTGGAGCGGCTCCACTACTGTTGCCTTCTGTTTTAAAAAACCAGCGTAGAAGTTTAGTAGGCCCAGGAATGCCTGCAACTCCGTCTTGTTCTTGGGGGTTGGTGCTTTTTTGATGGCTTTTATCTTCTCTTCAGTGGGGTGTATGCCCTGTCCGTCTATCATGAATCCCAAGAATTCAACCCTTGGGACCCCCAGTTTGCATTTGTCCTTTTTTACTTTCAGTCCTCTGGCTTGGAAACGGCTGAGGACTTGACGCAGACGATCTTTTAATTCGGTGCGCGATGTAGCTAAGATGAGGACATCGTCGAAATAGGGCACCACCCCGCGATGCCTTGCAGCAACCGCTCCATGATGCTTTGGAACAGTCCTGGGGCTACGCTCACCCCAAATTGTAGCCGGTTGCACTTAAACGCTCCCTGGTGTATTACTATGGTTTGGGCTTCGGCTGTGGCATCATCCACCAGTAATCGTTGGTACACCTGGGCGAGATCCAACTTGGCAAATATGTGCCCATCCTCCAACGAGTGCAATAGATGCCGGACTACGGGGATGGGGGACGCATGAGGCTGCAGTGCCTTGTTAATAGTCCCCTTGTAGTCGGCGCACACCCTCAACGAGCTGTCGGGCTTCATGGGGAGGACAATGGGCGTCTCCCATTTGGCATGGTTGATGGGCTCGATGACCCCTTGCGCTAGGAGCTTGTCTAGCTGCTTGTCCACCTTGGGCCGTAGGGCGAAAGGGACTCGTCGGGGCTTCAGGTGGATCGGGGCAACGCTGGGATCTAGGTTAAGGGAGATGGGTTTCCCCAAATATTTACCCAGCGAGCCATCAAAAACGTCTGGGAATTCTTCCAGCAGCAGGTCGAAGTCGTCCTTGTGGATTCGGTGCAGGCCGGTGAATCCGAGTCCCAGGGGCTGGGGCCATTCAACACCAAGGAGTGTGGGCCCCTGGTCATCCATGACGGTGAGCAGCAGGCGTGCCTTGAAATTTCTGAACGTGACATTCACCCGTGCTCGGCCTAGCACACGAAGCTGGTTTCCGTGAAAATCCACGAGCTGAAACGCTTGCTTCTCAAGGTCAGCCTTTGACACATCAGGCACAAGACTCTTGAGCTTGTCCCATGACATGATGGAACAAATTGATCCCGTGTCCACCTCCATCTAGCACGGTTGCCCCCCGATCGTGACCGTCGCGAAGAACTTTTTCGTGCCGATTGAGGTGGAGGGGATCGTCGTGGTGGGGATGTGTGTCTTCGCAGGGACGAATGCTGCTTGCGGACACTGGGTTGGGATGCACGACAAGCCTTCGCGATGTGCCCCCGTCTCAGGCAGCGGCTGCACGTGGTGTCATGGAAATGGCAGTTTGCCCTCATGTGATTCCCAAGACACCCTGGGCACTTGAGCTCATCACAATCACGATCATCCCTCCAGGGCCTCGCCTTGCAGCTGGAGTAGGTGCGATGGACTGCTGCTTCCTCGCTGTCCTCGTCTGATTCAGCGGCCTCTGGATCTGGGGTTGATTCGCGGTGGGTGCAATGAATGACACCTTGTCTCAGCTCGATGGTTGTGGACTCTGACACCTCTGCTGCTTGGGCCTCGTCCAGGGTCTCACCGAGAGTGAGGCTTTGGCGCACGAGGAGTCTTTTCTTTATGTTCTCATCCCTCATGCCAATGACGAGGCGATCCCTCAACATCTCGTTGAGGCAGGAGAATTCGCAATGGGTTGCGATTGAGCGGAGTTCTCCAAAGTACCGCCGGATCGATTCGCCCACTCGCTGTCTCCTGTTGTAGAATCGGTTCCGGGTGAGTAGGAACCCTTCCGTGTTCCCATATTGGGCCGCCAATAGTCTTAGGATTTTTGGCCACAGAGTGGTGTCGATGCTGGCCGGTGAAATCAAGGAGCGGGCCATGTGGTAGACCTCGTCCCTGCAGTTGGCCAGGAATAAAGCTTTCTTCTGGGCCTCAGGAATGCCTTGTTGCGAGTTCCCTGCCAGGTGTAGCTCAAATCTTCCCATGTAGGTGGTGGC
>JANHFT010005741.1:45250-58683 GCA_032467955.1 Pseudoxenodon macrops | reverse complement strand
TCCTGCAACCGTTCTTCATATGTTTTAGCCTCCAGTTCCCTAATCATCTTTGTTGCTCTTCTCTGCACTCTTTCTAGTCTCTCAACATCTTTTTTATAGCCCAGGATGCAATATTCCAAGTGTAGTATTATCAAGGCATTATAATGTGGTACTAACACTTCCTTGCCTCTACCCCTCTGTTAATGCATCCTAGGACTGTGTTGCTTTTTTTGGTAGAATTTAAAACAGTCTCTGAAACACTGACTAAATTTAAAAGGTACTTACTATCCATGATCTTATTTGACTGGAGATAGCCTGGTAAATGTATTTTTTTTAATTTTATATTGTTGGAGAGGTCAGCTTTTCTCTGAACACTTTCCAGAAATTTTAGAGGCAACTATGGTGGCTCAGGGGTACTGGCTGGAACTGGGTGTTATGATTGCATTATTCCAGTACTGGATCATCTTCATGGGATGTCAGTCCACCACTGTAACAGAATGCATGAATGATCTTGAGAGACAAGAGAAGGAGATGCTGTTACAGAAACCGTCAGTCAAGGGAAAGGTGGAGCCCTCAAGGGCTTAAAAGTCAGAGGAAGAAATTTAGGAAGCACCTGCCCTGGTTGATCAGATGGTTAAAAGTGGTAGTGGGACATTTCCACCTTCAGATTTGAAAGATTCTGCTTAATGTAGCCCTACAATAAAGCAGAATTAACTCATCCAAGTCGTGCTTTCTGTCTAGTTTTACCCTGGAGGGCTGACAAACCACAGGCTGTAACCCAGTACAGCATGCTGGTGTTGTGCAATAAAGCCTAAAGGAATACCTGAGGCTCAAAGACGGTCACTGGAGACCTTGCTCTAACAATGGCAGTTCAGGAATGGACTTTGCTGGTCGGAGCTTCATAATTATAGAATAATCTGTTCAGATTTTCCTGTTGCCTAGTTTAAGTTTTTGACCCAAGTTGAAGCCCTTTTCATTTCTCTTTTCCTTCTAATGTCAGTGCAATTTTTCTGTTCTACAAAGATTTATTATTTCTTTGGTGGTTTTACCTGCTTATTTTATTTTATGGCAGTTTTTTTCCCTTTGACGGTACAATTTTACCTTTGTACATGTGTTGAGGGAGTAATAATAGCAACACATGGCCATGTGCTACATTTGTCTCAGTGAGTCACAAATTGGCAGGCCTATTTTATCTTCTTTTTAATGCTAAGTCATGAGGACAATGGAACTGTTTCCTGCGTTCCAAATACATTGCTAATTCGTTTCCATTAACTAAAATAAAGAAATCCTTATTTCAATTACCCAGTTAGATTTTGGCCTTTAACTTCATTTTAAGCATTTGGTCATCTCATTTGCAGCTAGGCCAGTAAGTAATTTTAGAGAAGAAAAAGACCTTAATAATGTTTTTATGTGTTGATATAACATGAGGGACACTTCCATTAGATAATTGAAAATCGCAGATCAGAAATATTTTAATATTTACAATTATTTGGAAAGTAAGACAAAGCCAAGCTGTACAAAACAAACACCCACCCACAACATTTATATCATTTAAACTTTAGAATGGTAGGCCTTCATATACTCATTTTTCTAAGAAATAAATACATAAACTATTCCGAAGTTGAGAAAAACTCAGAGTAACAACAAAGGTATCCACACAGGTGTGATGATGATCTAGGAATGAAGAGACTTAAGTTTAAACTGAGCTTCAGTAATGGAATCCCACTGATTTACCTTTTTTAGCCCAGCCTATAGCATGGCATGGTTATTGTAGGGATAAAATGGAAATGCCCCTTAGAAACCACCTTGAGCTCCTAGAAAAAGCCTGCGATACAAATCAGGCCATTCATTGTTATAAAAATAAGTGAACATGGCATCTTTAATTAGAGTTACACAGAGACAAATATGCAACACCCACTCTCAGTTAAGAAATGTGTACCTATGGGGCTGATCATTGTGTTTCAGAAATGATGGATCTGCAGTGGTTTGTTCATTATCAAAATTGTTCATTATCAAAAGCAGCATCTGTTTGCTTCAAAAACTCCTATCCTTTACTCTAATAGGGATCAGAGGAACAAATTAGTAACCTGAACCTTTAGACAGCTGACGTATTTTGCTCCCTGAGAGATGTGCCTTAGATGAAAAGTAGCAAGAGAAGAGTTTTAAAATCTCTTTCTTCCATCAAAATTGGTTAGGGTCTACATTGAGCAAGCAGAGCTTGCTCTCATTTTTAGCCCAGCCTGCAGCATGGGATGGTTATTGTAGGGATAAAACGCCAATGTCCCTTGGAACTACATCAAGATAGATTAAATACATCTTCCCCTACATTTTTAATAAATGGTACAACTAGAGATGATGGAATATTAATTATGTGAATGTGATTATGTTTTCTACTAATACAAATAACAACCACAGGAACTCTGGGAGGGAAAATACAATCCTTTCCTAGTAACATCCAGACAAAACCCTTTTCTCTCTCAAACCGCTTTGTGCATTTGTCTCTCTGAAGCTGCTGCACATTTCAAGAATTTCCAATGGCGTCAATGGACGCTTCCCTTGAAATGCAAACAGAATGGGACACAGAAACGGTTATGCATCATTAGGTTGTTCAGCCAGCCCTGCCGATACTGTTTACATAACAAAAAATGATGCATATTAATTGCCTTCATATAATTAACTCAATTTCAAGCTTTACTCTGAGATACTCTTCACAGGGGCAAAGATCCTATGCTAGTGAAAAGGTATTCAATGAAGAAATTGACTTCTGTGGGACACATCCTAAAGTGCAGGTAATCCTTGATTACCAACAGTTCATTTAATGATTGTTCAAAATTACAATGGCACTGAAAAAAAGTGACTTACAACTGTTTTTCACACTGACGACCGTTGCACCATTCTCCACGGTCAAAATTCAGACACTTGGCAACTGGTTCATATTTATGACCGTTGTAGCGTCCTGGGGTCATGTGACTCCCTTTTGCAACCTTCTGTCGCACGCATGTTGCTAACTTAACACCTGCGGTGATTCACTTAATAACTGTGCCGAGAAAGGTCGTAAAATGGGGCAAAACTCACTTAGCAAATGTCTCCCTTAGCAACAGAAATTTTAGGCTCGATTGTGGTCGAGGACTACCTGTATGTGCCCTTGAATATCAGGGTGGAGAACTGAAAACCTTCCCAACATTACTGAACTTCCAATGGTGAGGGAGGCTGTCTATACTTCAATGTCAGGAGGACCCACAGTTTTCCCGTTCCTAGAGAAGACAATTAGATCCCCATGTCTAAAAAACAAAACCTGGAAAAAAGAGAGAATTTATATTAGGTTTGCATTAATGCATCCCCAGATTTCAAGAACATGCATAAGCTGGTTTCCCACTTCTGGTTCTTTTGAACTAAAGAATACTTAACTGAAAGCAAAATTGTACAGGAAGAACATTGAGATATACAGAATATGCCTTACTGTATAGCATGCATTTCTTCTTTCCTAATAACTCTTTAGTAGCCAGCAGGGTCTGGTTCACTTTTTCTGCCAAAACAATTTCCAAGAGAGGAAGATGAAGTGAATTCTGTGGCTAAGCACCATTTAGCTTCTTAAGGGCATTATTACAAAACCTAAGATTAATTTAACCATTCGAGATTACTTCTGCACAAAATGAAGCACTACAGCATCCAGCCTTTAAGATAGTTTTGCTGTTGTTTAATAGAGATTTAGTGGAGATTTTCACGATGAATGATATATTTGTAATTAAAATCTTTTCCAGCATCCTGATTAATATGCTTTTCCCCAAACCTTTTTTTAGAAGGACAATGTGTGCATGATTCCTACTATATGCCTTTAAAAGGGTAAAGAGGGGATTGGAAAATATAATAATAATTCATTATTTTCATATAATCAAGCCACTCCAGTGATGTCTGGATGCGATTCCTGGAGCTATGGACAGAATAAATAAACTGCCACAATATATTTAGCAAATGCTAATGTGCAAGATAGCATGCGACAAAAACAGGTCAGGCAATATATCTCCCTTGGGGAACCTATGGCTGGATAACAGATAAATTATAAGAATGAAAGAGGGTTTCTTTGTCTCTTCATTTTGAAACCGAACAATAAATTGCTAGTTTATTTTTAATTCCAACTTTGGAGGAAAAATAAACTCATATTCTCAACAAGCCACTTTCTGTGTCTTTTGCCAGTCCTCAGTGGCAGGGTTAGCCCTGGTTTTTGTCTCCTGTTCTCCATCTCTAGGTGGTTCATTTATTTGAAAAGGGAGGCAGCCCTATTTGCAAAGCCTGGGTGATAGCCAGAGGCAACTCCGCAACACAGCTGTGCCTTTCCTGCCTATGATTCCGGTCAAGGCTGGTTCACAATTTAAAGAGTCAGCTGTGTCTCATCGCTATTCCACCATGCTCTGCAGTGATGGAATTGGAATTTGTGCCTTTCAGAGAACAATGTAATAATGCCTCTTGTGGAAGAAGTAGCTAAGGAATCGTTTTAAAAATATCCCACCTACCCAAGGATGCATAAGGAGAGAAACATTTATCTTAATTGTTTCTGCAACCATATTGCTCATTAGCTGCATTTGTCTGGCACACCGAACCATTGACTAGACAATGGATTTTTAGCTTGTATGGTGAGTTTATGGTTCAGTGTGTCATGCAAGCTTCATAAAATCTGGTTGAGTAAACCATGCATGGTTTAATTGGTTATGGATAAATGTGGCAATATTTTCTTTCACTCCTTCATTTAGGCATCATTAACAAATTGGGTCTCATAGGGATGGATATGATGCCGTATATAGACAGCTTACATTTAGTTATATATTTAACTACCAGTCCTGGATTAAGTACTAGCTTGCCTCCTATAGGGCTTCTAGTTTTTTTTTTTAAGAACTGCAATAGCCTTAGCTTTTTTTCTAGCTTCTTTGACAGTAATATATTTATTATTTACTTATATTTCATATTTCTAAATCACCCATCTCCCTCAAAAAGGGGGTCTGGGTGGTGTACAATATAATATACAGTAGAATGGAACTGAAACGAACTGACTGAACCGAATAGAACAGAACACTTTTTTGGCCAAGTGTGATTCGACACACGAGGAATTTGTCTCCGATGCATAAGTTCACAGTGTACATATAAACAGCAAGGTCATAAGTCATAATCATAGTTACAATAACTAATCGTAAGTTACAAACAACAATTGATAAATCACAAGAAACCAATAGGAGAAGATAGTAGGAAAGAGGAGAAGATGAGAAATAATGCTTGAGGAATTCAGCAGAGTGATGGCATGAGGGAATGTCTTTATGTCTGTTGTTTTGGCATGCAATGCTCTATAGCAGGGCCCTGAGGGGAGAAGTTGAAATAGATTATGTCTGGGATATGAGGGGACTGTAGATATTTTCTCATCCCTCTTTCTGGTTTGTGCAGTATACAGATCCTCAATGGAAGGCAGGCTGGTTGCGATTGTAACCAATACATAAAACAATATATAAAAATGCACATTAAAAAAATAAAAATAAATTAGGATTAAAAATTAGGGTTAATAATTAAACATCAAAAGGTGGGGGAAAGCCCAAGATGGCCGCATATACTGTGTTGCTTCTTTTTTCTTTTTTTTTTCCAAAACAATTTTTATTTTTCATAACAATAACTTTAACATCTCATTTCCATATATATAACATTTTACATATCATAATGTAATTTTTTCACATTATCTTACCCCATCTTTATTTCATTTCTCCTAATTTTTATTCTACCAGGATTCTTTCCTACCATCCCCACTTTCCAAAAGTGCAGCCTTCTTGCAACAGTTTCTAAGTGAATCACTGCAGTTGTTAAGTTGTTAAGTAACATGGTTGTTAAGTGAATTTGGCTTCTCCATTGACTTTGCTTGTTAGACCCTGGGACATGGCAACCATCATAAATATGAAGTAGTTGTCAAACAGCCAAATGAAAATCACAGGACCACGGGGAAGCTGCAACAGTCATAAGTGTGAAAAACAGCCATGAAAAATTGTCATAAGTCACTTTTTTCAGTCCCATTGTAACTTCGAATGGTCACTAAATGAACTGTTGTAAACCGAGGTTTACCTGTATTAGCCAATAATATTTGAGAAGGAAAATGAAGTGAAAGATTGCAAGTTACACATACTGTATGTGGCAAAAAAGAAGCAAGTAAATTAACTTGAGTTGTATGGTAGAATATATACTGTAGATGGGGAAATGTTAAGATATGCAAATGCTGGTAATATGTAATCTATTATATATATTTTAATCCTGATATGTCATTACTTCATTACATACTTTTTGACACCTGCTCTCCCTCGCCTCTCCTGCAGATTCTTGGGACTGGAAAGATACTTCTAAGGCTAAGCTATCAAGTGCAATGCAGCAATTCACATCCCTGACTAATAACTACAGAGTTGCTTCAAGATGTCAACAAGGAGATATCTGTTATCCCTTTAAATAACTTTAGATAACCCTCCTGAATACATGAAATAAGAGATGAATAAAGAGGTGTGAACAATGATGCTAGTGACTTGGCATTGTTGATCTGAAAACACATGTATTACAAAATGTAATATTCAAATGATGGGTCAATTAATTATTATATGGTGGAAATCTAATTTCGGCAAAGCAACAACACAAATATAGTGATCCTGTCGTTTCTGAACTGTGATAACTAGAAGCCACAGAGATTTTGTTTAATTTGTAACTGAACTTTTCATCAGTGTTTTAATATATTACATCAAGATTATCATTGCCACACATATTAAATTGTCAAAGATGCTTCAGACCTCCTAATGGGAAACCAGTTTCACAATCTGAATTCTTTATATAGAAAGAACCAACAGTTCTGTCACACTGATGGAATTATAAGAGGGTTAATTATGCTTTATGTTATCTTTGGTTTCAAGAGTATGTGTATATATTAAACTGATATAAAATTGATACGGCGATAGTAATATGAATTCTGGAAACTTTCAGCCAAACATCATTTCACTTTCATAAAAGGAATGTTGATCTTCAATCTTTGAAATAAAAACTTATTAATATACTCAGCTTAGTATAGTGAGCCCTTCTGTAACAGCAGGATATGCCCAAGGCCTTTGGCAACAGCTTTCAAGAAACAGTTGTGCTGTATATTGATAGTTGAATGTTAATAACAACCAGTCTATTTTACTTTAAGTTCATGAGAATTTCTTTGTTTTCAATCCATGTTCCAGGAAGTAATAACAGGCAGTTACTATGTTCAGTTTCCTGTTTACTTTTTGAACTTGCATTATATATTACGTATACATGGTCACGTGGAAACTATATATCTTACCGTATTTACCATTGGCAATTTCCTCCCATGTATTTGTGTGAAATTTGCTGCATTGGTGAAGGGTAAAAAGTTTGTTTTAATTAATAAAATGTATATGCTACTATGCATATGGATTCTGTAATAATCATAATTCTATATAATCAATTTCCAGAGTCTATTACCGGGAGAAATTCAGAGCTACTACTAGTAAGATCTCTCATTCAGATCTGCAAAACAGGAAATAAGCAAACTAAAGAAAAGCTTCCTCAGATCAACAGAAAACTTCAAAGAATTTGAAAGCATAGTGGACCTATGGAAAACTACAAAGAATCAACACTGGATGGAACCAGTGGAGTAGCTGGCTGCCTGGGTCTGGCAAAAGCTGGGAAGTACAGAAATCATTGAATAGAGTGTGCACAGCTACCACGAGATCCAGAGACCCTTTGCGATTGTGGTGATATGCAGACTATAATGCATATGTAACCCTTTGTGTCCTGATCAATGTATACCTGATGACCTCATGGTAGTGCAATAGAACACAATGTTGCTCATTTCCAGGCAAGATCTGTTTAAGTTGTACATATTTTAACCTTACATTTAATATTGTCATATAGTATGCTTTATTTTAATTGTGATGCTTCTGACAGAAATAAATAGACACACAAACTATAGAATTCTGATGCAATTGGATATCTACGCATAATCTGTTTACTTGGATGGCATGATCTTGGACAATCCTTAAATGTTCTGCAACTCCCAGAATTCACAGCCGTTAGCGATATTATCAAAGTATCCCGGAAATGGCTCCAGTATCTGGAAGGTGCTAGACTGGGAAACAGTGATCTCCTTGAATTTTTTTTGCGACTCTAGCATCCAAATATTGCAGAGACTTTGAGGGAAATTATTTGTTGGTTCCAAGTTTATTTTAGGAAAATATACTCTACTTTGTAACCATTAGTAGGGACTGGTGAAAGTTCCCCTTGGGCTTTCCAAATAGCTACACAAAATAGTTTTGCTTGATTCCAAACCTGAGGGAATCACAGAGTAATGGAGATGTATGGTAGGGAATAATTTATCTCCCCTAGCAGTTTTCAGTACGAAATGAAAATATATGGAAACATTCAGTGCTTCACTGGTCAAATAGATCATCAGTGCTCCAATATTCCCATGGGCAAGCTCAGCAGGAACACCAAAGTTTCTATGCAGTGGGGCTGAGGGAGACAAGATCTATGAAGCATCAGAGTTGAACTAAAGTTTCAGAGTTTGTTTGATTATTTTTCTAACACTCTTTACTATTTACCTAGTGGGACTTGTAGTACTATACCTATAGAAATGGAGATCAGAATTTACTCTACCGAAAAGATAAGAAACCTGTGTATGTATCTCCTGAGTCATTTTTGTATCTTCAGAATCAATTCAAGATTATGCTGTCACAATTTGGAGATACAATGGCATTTACAGAACTGAGGTTTTGTGTGTTATCAATAAATAAAGCTAAATAGGTGTAGGAAATGTACACCACACTGAATGTGTCTGTTTTCTTTTTTCGCATTCTCTAAATGGAGCCAAATGCAGAAAATTTCAGTCCTGCTTTTTCCAGTTCCAACACCACATATCACATATTCTTTGCAGTCCTCTAAGTCCATCAAAATTAATCAAAAAAGTGATCCATGACTGAAAACCCATTCTGATTTGAAGTAAGTGAAAGTGCAATAAAGAATCTCAATATATACAAGGAATTTTTTTTCTTCATTAGCCTTTCAAGACAAAATCAATACATCCTGCAAAACCAGAGGATTGGGAACCAGATTCTGGGATTTTCACAGTCAAAGATCTCATGTAAAGTCTAATAACATAGTTAAGGGAAATTCCCAGTAATAAAAGGCAGATTGGATGAGACTTCAAACAAAACAAAACAAAATCTTTTGGGAAACATTTCTGGCAACCATATGAAACTCTCATGAATATATAATCAGGTGATCTTCACAGAATCACTTCAGCGAAAATAGCAGTGCTTGAGGCATAAATAAGCAAAAGAGGAGACTTCTCTTCTAAATTCCAATATCTTCAAAAGAATTTCTAATAAGAGACATATACCACAGCAAAATTCAGCTTCTTGGGGTAAGAAAGCTGAATCCTTAATATGAAGAAGACCTGCTGATGGAATATTTTTCTTGTGAAAGAGCAACTGCTACATCAAATCTTAAACATAATCTAATTTTAAAAGTACAGGTAGTCCTCAATTTACAATAGTTCATTTAGCGACTGTTCAAAGTTACAACAGCACTGAAAACAACAGCACTTATGACCGTTTTTCATACTTAGGAGGTTTGCAGCATCCTTATAATCAATGTGATCAAAATTCAGGTGCATGGTAGCTGGTTCATATTTATGATGGTTGCAGTGTCCCAGGGTCATATGATCACTTTTTGTGACATTCTCATGAGCAAAGTCAATGGGGAAGCCAGACTCACTTAACAATCTTGTTACTAACTTAACAACTGCAGTGATTCACTTAACAACTGTGGCAGGAAAAAGTTGTAAAATGGGGCAAGACTCACTTAACAAATGTCTTGCTTAACTGCAGAAATTTTGGGCTTAATTATGGTCATACGTCGAGGACTACCTGTATACTTACTTCTTCATTTTGGCTTTTGTCACTTGATTCCCATTCCCTGTCTATCAAAACCACTGTTAAAACACTTATCTCTGTTCCATGTAATGATGGGAGACAAGAAGAATCACGTAACTAAATAAATACAACACAAAGTAATGAACTTTACTACTTTTGATAGATTAGATCTAAAAATAAACATTGACTTCCTCTTCTTCCCTGACCTGCCATCACTGTAACAGTTCAGCTAATGCAGTCATACTGCATGCTGTGAACAGCTGGTCACTAGCAAGTAGCATAATACTTCAACTTCATTCCTTTACCAGGATCCTCTGAGACAGAAAAGAGGGAAGAAAAATCAATAAATGAAGACCAATTACAACCTTTAAAATAACTTTAGATTGAAATTTCAACAGCTTCCCAGAACAATATAGCAGAGAAAAGATTGGTTCATTCTTTAGGCCTTGAGCAATAGAAAATCATGTACTATGGATCATGAACAGGAAAAAAAATACAATTACATTTGTATTGTAGTGGAATACATTCTAAGGAAGCACTAATGAGAGGCCATAGTGAAAAGATAAAGCACATGCAGAAGGTATATAGCACAGTTGAGCATGCTTGCAATGCATTAGACTGGATTTCCTGGCATAAGATGGATATTTTGGCGTTATTTATTGATTATATTTGTATAACTCAGAATCAAATTTATAGCAGTTTACAAGCAGATAAAACCAAAACACAATAAAAAGCTAACCAATAAAATAATAACACAATAGCCATAAGTGGGAGCCCAATTTGCAGGGTAGCACTTATTACACTTTGAAATTTTCATTCTGATGGCCTTCTGCATGTTCTGACTTGTGAGCCAATGTATCAGGAATTTGTCCTATTGGCTAACAGAATTTCAGCTTCATTTATTTCTTCAAAAGTTTAGGCCACTTTTCAGATACTTCGGTATATCCAGCTGTGATTGGTCCCATTCATTTTTTTGCTTGCCTTCAGTTCTTTCCCAAGATTAGATTTCCAGCAAACTTTCCAACTCTGGACCATTATGAATTATTCAAAGGAGCTGCTCATGAAATACATGGATGCATGCCACATTAAGAAGCCCTGAACTATGCGTGCTGATTTTTAGCTTTGCTACTTGTTTCTCAGCCTTATTTATTTATTTATTTTATTCAAGTTAGGTACTGCTTAAGTTCAAACAACTCTCCTTCCATTCGATAATCAAATTTCTCAAGTTTTGAGAAAAGGCAGTAAAAGTTCAAAAACAAAGAACGCACACCACCTTTGACCCTCCCAGCAAATATAACCTTATAATTTTTTACAAAAGTTTGAGTACAAAGCACAAAGTCAGGATCGGAAGGTTTCTGGCTTATGTTCATGTCAACTGCTATAAATGCTACAAATAAACATACTTCTAAAGCTTCCAAGCTATACTCTCCCAAGCTAAAGACATCCGCCTTCAGACAGGATGAGTGGCACCTGCACACAGTTATAACTGCAGCAGATAGAGAACCAGATGGACAAAGGGCAACATTATCTTGGTTGGATCCAATTTCAGCTCATTTCATCCCATTCAGGCCCCTACAGCTTTCAGACATCAGATTAATATTTCATGTCTGGCTGGCCCAGTTCAGAATGGGGAAAAAAGAATGGATATATTATCAATGTATGAATTCAGTTTAATTTATTAGATAACAATCGTGCTAATTCTTAGGATTTGATGCCCCTATAATCTAGGACAGAAACAGAGCAAAACTAGACTTACTCCATCCTGGTTGTTGATAAGAATTGCTCAAACAAATGGCCCCGTGGATTTAGGTTTGTCATGCTCTCAGTTTCAGTGGGATTTAAAGGCCATTATGTGCCAGACACTGACCCATGTGATTTAAATAATTGTGAGAAAGTTGAATAAATGTTCATATTTATTCAACCTGACAGCTAAAGCTTATCTGGCACATTACCTTTTTTTATCTCAGTTTCATTAAAGAATCTTCTTTGAAAGGTTACTATAGTAATTTTCTCATTTTTCATAGGATTTCAAAAATTAAAAAGCATATTAGAAATTTGATGAAATATGCTTCATCCTAACATTATAGCCCAGTTAACTGACTCTGTGATTTGTTTAGAAGAGAATTTGAAGTAGGGAATCAGAAGGTCAGTGGGAATGCAGGATTCGTAATATTATTATTTCTTTTATTCATGGAACATGAAACTCAGTCAACTGAACATTCAAAAATGCATCACAAATACCATTGACTGGTGCTAATGCTTGATACAGGTTGCTGCCAGCGTCCTAGGTATCAACCAAATTATTATTGTTGTTGTTGTTGTTGTTGTTGTTGTTATCATTCAATTCCATCTCTTTATAAATATTTTGACTAGCAGAGGTCATGTGGGACAACTTGCTGTACTGGTTGTCGGAAGAGCTGTCCGAAGAGAACGCCAACTTTCTTGCGCAATACCTGCCTCTCCACCGAAGCACTCTTCAGTTTATTAGACTCAAGTGTCCAGATAACCTCACTGAGCAGATCTATGAGCTTCTGTGCTTCTGGAGACGGAGTCTTCCAAGGTCCGCTGACAAGGTCAAGCTTCTTTCTCGCTACCTCTGTAAAATTAGCCGTAATGATCTAGCTCAGCATCTCCAGTTCAAATGGGCCAACCAAAACGTCATGAAGAAAATTCATCGCTAGGGACGCAATTGTGGAGGTCGGATGGAACTACCATATTTTTTCGGACTACAAGACGCACATGACTATAAGGCGCACCTACATTTAGAAGAGGAAAAGACACAACAGAAAGTTTTTGGCTTCTGCACCCGCTATTTTTGGCTCTATTACAGCTTTTTCTGACCCGTTTTTCACACTTTTTTTTTTTCCTGCCCATTTTTTTTAGGCTTTTTTCCAGCCCGTTTCTGGGCCTTTTTTTCAGCCCATCTTCGAGGCTTTTTCCGGCCCGTTTTTTCCAAAGTAATTTCCATTAAATAAGTTAAGAAGAGCAAGGTCATGATAAGACATATTTTAAGTATTAACATTAAAAATAAGAATAGATATAAACTGTGAATATAGTGGTAAGCCTTAATTGTTATGACACAAGAAATGGATACTCAAGACAATATACTGTTTAATTAATGATGCAATAAAAAATAATATTGTGTGTGTGTTTGTATGCATGTGTATATATATGTGTGTGTGTGTGTGTGTATGTACACACACATACATACACCGTGTTTTCCCGAAAATAAGACAGGGTCTCATTTTCTTTTGACCCCCGAAATAAGTGCTTGCCTTTATTTTCGGGGAGGTGTTATTATTTTTGAGGTGCAGGAGGCGGAGAGCGTGGTCACCTCATGGCTACTGCTCTGTTTTGGGGAGGGTTTATTTTTGGGGGACGGCTTATTTTAGTGCATGCGCTCAAAAGCCTTATTTGGCTTATTATCCGGGGAGGTCTTATTTTCAGGGAAACTTCATAGATAGATAGATAGATAGATAGATAGATAGATAGATAGATAGATAGATAGATAGA
>JANHFT010005741.1:16533-33195 GCA_032467955.1 Pseudoxenodon macrops | reverse complement strand
CCTAAGTGTAGGAGTTTACTTGTCTCTACATTGACTTTCATTTTGTTAGATAGGGCCCAGTGTTCATGTCTGTCAAGATCCATCTGGATCTTGAGCCTATCTCCAGTTCAAGGCTCAACACACACATAGCTTGGCAGTTGTAGGAGATGCCATCAGCTGACAAGAACTGCAGAGGCTGACGGAGCACGGGACAATGGGCAGCAAGTGGTCTGACTTCCTGGCAATGGCGAATGACATTGCAGATGCCGGCAAGGGGGGAAAAGACAGCGTGGGCTGTTTAAACTCCAACTGAAGGCCAGCTGAGAGGGGGAGGGCCAAATGGTGGGTTGTTGGGGAGGTGAGTAAACTGTTTATATTGTGCTGAGAGGCAAAACCTCTCAGCGCTAGCTTTACATAGATGTGGCTTGGCATGGACTGATTAACGGACTTGTAACTGCGGAATTAAACCAGATCATTCAAGAACGCCTTTCGTATCCTGGTTTTCTTTGATCTTGCATAACCGAGAACAGCCAGCCGAGACAAGGGTTGTGGGTACATGTCATTTTTCACGGGCATCTGCAGAGATCTGGGAGTTTGTATTTTAGATCACAGCATAAGAATTAAGTTGCATAAATAGAGCCTGGAAAGATTTGGGAGAAGATCTACAATCTTCAGCAAGGCTGTGGTGAGGGAATGAACATAAATTTGGAACATTTCCAGTATGCTAGTAGAGGCTAGTAGAGGCTCATGTAGTCTTAATGGATTCAAATGATTTTATCTGACTTTGGTTGAGTCACAAACAACAACCTTTTCCATTTTAGGGGTGATCTGATCACAGTCCATATTCTGAAGTTGATGACTCTTGTTTAATTTATTGCAATGCACGTCACATGGTGTTGAAGTTGACTCAGAAGATAAAGCTAGCACTCCCTATAGCAGCTACATTGCTATCAAAAGCAGCTAGATTGCTATCAAAAATATATTTGAAAATCTTGAAAAGAAGTGGACTGGTTGTAATATGCCTCAAGATTTTATTGATGGATTTAAAGCTCAAATTATTATATGGAAGTGCATTCTTCTCTATGTACACCTCTTCCAAGATATTAATGTATCCCAAAAGACTGCTCTTACATCTCAACATTGGGAGTTATAGATAGAAGTAACAAAGTTGGCAAACCATTATTAAATGCCCTCACTTAAGGTGGGCACTGATCATGATTGTAGCCCCATAGGGATACTCTGTCAAACTTTGGGATCTTCATTTTTTTGAGATTAATTTTTCAATTGTTTTTATTTAAAAAAAATGATTCCCAAGGAAAAAATACCTTAAATCTTGAATGAGTCTACTTTTCAAGTTGCAATGGAAAAAGTTATCCGAATCAGGAAAATTTTTAAATATAAAAATTTTGCTAGCAGTGTTTGCCTCGCAACCAGCTATTTAAAAAAACACCACAGAAACTCATCCAATCTCTTAATCAAAAAAATAAGTAAAAACCAGAGATACTTAAAGTAGAAAAAAGTTAACTAAAAAAAATCAATCATGAAGGTATCTTTTCAGAAAAAGAAAATCCAATGGCAATAGCTATTATAGCATTGTCTTACTTGGTGTTTGTTCAGAAAGGAATGTATCCAGGCTGGTAGGAAGTGAATTCAGAAGACAATGTTACTTAGAAGTTGGGAAACATTTATTTGTTCTCAAAACTGTGGCCCTCCTTTTAAATGTTATGTTTGGCAAAGATTTCTGATGGGATAAAAGCACTTCAATCATTATTTACTTCTTGCCTGATTGAAAGACATAATCCAAATATCTTTTAAAGGAAAGAAAACACATTTTTTGCTTCAAGCAACAATTCTCACAACATTGGCTCACTCTGCCTTCCTTTATGGATACTGGTTGCTCTAATAATTGCTGAAATCTATATGTACCATCTATAGTATATGGATTGTATGGCTGATGTAATTGCATGGTACACAGTAGTAGGAAAATCAATTGAAAGAACAATTTTGGACCTAGATTAAAATCCCAGTGATTCCTAGATGATCTTTGCAGTATAGGCTCAGAACTGGAAAAAATGAGAGGTAGGGAAGTTAAATGATAGGAACTAAAGGAAATTCAATAGGTAAAGAAGGCAAAGTAGGCCATGGTAATGGTCTAAGAGAGAGGAAATTGCAGTAATTAAAGAAGAGGAAAAGATACAAGTCATGAAGAAATGAGGCAAAACAGTTACTAAGAGAAGATGGAGTTAAATTTCACATTCAAACAAACCTTGTTAAATTTCGCATTCAGCCAGCCATATCTTTGATGGTAGAGTTTGGTAGCATTGATAGAATCTGTTCCTGAACATAACTTATTTTGCAAAATAACACCTTATAGAAGTTAATGTGCCTTATGAAAAGGAAACAATGGAGGAAATAGAATTGTTTTCTTTGATAGTATGACTAGTGGCCCTGGTTGGAAGCTTGACAGGAAAATATTAGAAAACTGCCATAGCTCACATTTTGTAACAGGCCTGCCTAATTCATGAACACACACATACCCAAACACACAGCCACTCATATTCAGATAATAAAGTTTGGTTTAAAAGTACAGAAATAGAAATGGTCAACTCCTTATAAGCCACAACATGACTGATGGATTGTGTTTGTAATATATGAAGTGGAACATGGCTCTTTAAACTACAGCACATTTTTTAATTTGGATAATTTATTTAATACACCCTTGGAAGGCTATAGACATAATAAATCTTAATTTCAGCAAAGAATTTGACAAATACAGCTATGATAATCTAATTAGCAAACTAGTTATGCTATGATCTGGATGACGAGACTATTAAGGGGCTACACAGCTGAATCAAAATCATGCTCAATGAGTTCCTTTGCAAGCACATAGTTCAGGCCTAGATTGTATACTCTTTACTTTACTTTTAAATTGTGCATGCCTTCAAAACCAGTGATGCCTTCAAAACCATTAACACATTTGTTAATTACTTGGATATGTGTTAGAAACGCTTGCCAAATGTGCAGATGATACAAAATTCGAAGGAATAGACCAGGGATGTCACACTGGTGACCCATGGGTGGGATGCATTACATGCAGGCCACGCCCACCCCAGCTCCACAAAGGGAGGAAATGTCATGATACATCATGTGACGGCAACGTAACACCATGAGTTTGACACCCATGGAATAGGCAATCTTGTAGAAGATGGAAATGAAATTCAAAATTACATGGTTAAGTTAAAAAAAAATTGGCTGAAAAGAATAGAATGAAATGTAACAGAGACAATACAAACTTCTTCTATTAGAAAATGTAAATGAAATGTACAGCTATGGAATGAGAGATACCTGGCTGGGCAATAGTGCTTGTGAAAAAGATCTCAGAGTAGTAGTTGATTACAAACTGAATATGATTACACTAGTATGGTTTGGCAGGTAGGCAGGAAATCTGAATTATTAAACTATTAAATTAATGACAATAATAAATCCTTTCTAATTCTGTGTTGCTTTGACATTCACCATCTCTTCAAGGAGGAGTTCAGGCAAAATGAGACAGAATCAAAATAATTCCTGTGAATATTTTATTCTCCCAAAGAAGCCAATTTTCTCTATCATCCAAGAGTGTAGGATGTGAAATAATAGATTTAGCCTACAGTAATCAGATTCTACTTGAATGTTGAGGGTGGACAGAGGTGGGTTTTAAATCTTTTTACTGTCAGTTCGCTCAGGGGCACGCTGTGGCCGTGAGCATAATTTGCACGCTGCGCACATGTGCAGTGCTTTTAAAAAGCTTCCTCACATGCGCAGAAGCAAAATCCAAGAAAGAACCACCTCAAGAGTGTGGCAGGCCCAGGTTACTAACGGTTCTACTGAACTGTGCTGGTAAGTTACTAACGGTTCAGTAGAACTGGACCGAACCATTAGGAACCCACCTCTGGGGGTGGGGGATAATGAGGAAGTTGATAGTGGTTCCTCTACTCTGGTAGTCATTAGCTTCCCATTGATTGTATAAATTCAAGCAGAAACTGGATAGCCCTCTATTGTAGATGTAGCCATTGAGATTTTTATATGAACAGGAGCTGGACATGATGATCTAAATAGCTCCTTCCAATTCTAATGATGTCATCATTTTGAAGAATATAATCTTGTTTCACTGGTCTCTTCTCTCACATATAAATCAATCCCATTCCATCCATAGTTTATGCATGCAGGGGGGAAAAACATTCTAAAATTCTTAAAATTATTACTTCATTTCTGAAGTGTACTGTGAATCATATTCTGTAATTTTACTTTTTCTAGTCTGACATTCCTTTCTACAAATGAAAAAGATAGAATATTCTGTAAATTAAAATATATATATACTTGCAACCATTTATAATTTACCAAGGCTTTTCTATGCATCTTATAATCTATGTAACTATTAATGTAAATTGCTCTAAACCCCCTTTTCAAATTCAAATCACTGAGCTTTTGTTCTTTGACATGCACATTTTCTTGATGCAGGGTTTTAAATGCAAATTTCCCTGAGGTAAGCTCTCTTTTTGTATGGAACTACTGCAGCATATATGAATCTTCAGTAATGTATCTTTTTTTCACACACACTTTTTTGTGAATATTTGGTCAGGGCAAAATAAAAGCTAGAAATGTTGGACTGATGACCCTAAGAAGTCTATTGGGAATAGAATGCCAAATTTCATTTCCACTTGAATTCTTGGCAGAATTCTTTTACATTCCCAGTGTGAACTTGACATTTGCTCACCCTTATTTTAAGCCTAAAATACTACCAAGTGGACTCATTTCTAATTTACCTAGGCAAACATTCTTTGATGGCTTTGTTCTTCCCTCTGCCTTCTTTGCCCAGAAACTGTGGAATTGGTAGTTCTTGAAGAAGCATGTCAAACAGTGAGCCACAAATCTGTCTTTCAAATTACAGTTCCTAGTTTAACAAAACAAGCACATTTTTTTTCTGCAAGAAATGTTTCCTCTGACTGGTAACAGGAAATTTCTCAACATTCAAACAATAGAGGGAGATATTTTTCCATACATATCATGAAGCATATCTGCAATGCTTTAGTTAATGGGATGGCAGTTTCTGGACTCCATTAATATTTTGCTTTATTGTTCCATTATGTTTATAGCTGAAAAGAATGAATGTTTCTCATGTATTATGGAATATAATGGAAGCACTGCAATATAGCTAATCATCTTTCAGCACGTGCATCAATTGCGAGAGAATGTGTTCTTCAAATCAGAGGACTTAAATAAGATTTTTAGTACTGTAGGTAAATATGTAAAGACATTTGTTATAATTATTAATTGCATTCAAACACCAATATCTGTGAATCTTGAGGCAGGTAGCTAGCAATTCCTAGGCCATAGATGTAAAATACTCAACAATTGTTCATCCTCAAGGTCATAAAGTACTGAATCAGAGTTTCTTGAATTGTGGGAAGAGTGGGAGGGAAATTAAGTTCAGGAACATATAAATCATTGATACTGAAAATTTTACTAACGGTTTTTTGATAGCTTCATTCTTGTCTGCAGTAAAGTTCTTACCTAGCCAAGATGTTTTTCTGTATCTACTGCCAAGTCAAATAGAGGAATAGCCAAGCTAAGTCGCTTAGTGTCAGATTTGTTGATTATTATCAGGTACTGGTTTGAAAAACCTGTCAGTATGTGCAAGTATCTATTATATGAATATATTGTCCAGATTATAAGCACAATATATAGTTAAGAATGATGAAGAAAAAGGGAATGTAAATATCAGGGCTACCCTGTATTTGATGTGGAAGTTGATATCGGAAGTTGATTTTATCTCTCTGTGTGTGTTCATCACACAAGCACATTTTTTTTATATATAAATTGTGCTTTGGGATCTGAAAGATCATCAAAGTACATTACAGCAATCTTGAAATGTGTATGCCTGCACATGTGTATGCCTGCACAAAACTAAGAGGCGACATGTTTATTTTGATATGCAGAATTAAAATTCAAGCCAAAATCATGCTCTGTTAAAAGGAGAATTAGAAAGATAAAGTTGAGAAAAATAATATTGTAAAAACATGAAAAATTAAATCTTAGGATCCAATAACTTTCCATGGTACAGTATTTATTATCTACTAATTTTATTTTATTCATTTATTTTATTAAATTAGTTAACAGCCCATCTTTCCACAAGGTAACTTTATTAATGTTATTCAGATGATGAGAACATGGTAATTAAATCATTTTGTGCCAATACAGCCTAAAGGTATTCTAGCACCATGTCACTAGACACCATAATTATGATGGCATAAGCTAATAATACAAATTATAACTCTTTTATTCAACTCAATGGAAAGTCAAAATTTACTGTCTTGTTGTCTTTCTTCCATTAGAAATTAGAAATACTGGTTTATACTTAGATTCTTAGACTATAGAGAAGAGATAGAAAGGCCCAATTTAGATAATACAGTCTATACAGAAATGTCTAAGTCATTTGGAATTAGGTTATAATTTCCTCCCCTAAACATGCATTGATCTGTTCATTCTGAAAATGTCCACTAAGGAAAATTTTTATGGCATATTACCATGATGCATAGACAATAGAACTTTTATAAACACTATGAAAGAAACTAACCACATTGTTTCATCATCTCTTGATTTGCTATTTCATTTGCAAGTGGTAGTACATAAAACCCTGTTTGCATTACAGCCATGTAGAAACCCCCAGTAGAGACACCTGTGTGTATTGCTCTACTCATAGAATGCCAAAGGAACTCTTTCCCTACACTTCTGCTATCTGTATCCAGGAATGACTGAGGATATACTAGTTATGAAGACCTGATTCAGACCTAGAACTGTTCCTTGAGTATTCAAGAAATCACTCTTAGGTTCGAAGTTGATTTGGGGTAATCATTAGATGATACATACCTTGTTGATGTTTTTTTTATGTGAGTTGATGAAAAGAAGACATGTGTGAACTCACCCTCAGCTTCCAAAGGGTTCTTTAACATGGAGCTGTATTCTGATGTTGCTCAACTACTTGATATGCCACCACCCTGCATCTCTACTTAAAATCAGTGCTCATCCAAGTACAACGCAGTGTCGACTCAGCAGCAAGAATTCTAAATTGGAAAAACAGAATGAGGCTTAAAGGTCAAGCAAGAAGAATTAAGGGATGATGGCATGAATAATTTGTGACTGCAATTTAGTATCCTTTAACTGTTTCTGTTATTGCTATAGTCTTTTTCATATTCACAGCTGTGATCTTTTATATATCTGAATAATTTAAATCTGTGCTACCACAGACTAATATATTGGTGAATCCAAATGTTGTGTGTGTGTGTGTGTGTGTATAGACCAAGTATTGCTGACCAACAGCTCAATGATAGTGGCCGTTTAGTTCATTGTTGAATGCAATTATAGCTCTGGGATAAAAACTATTCAGAAGACGTGTGGTCCGAGTTCTAATAGTATTTAATTAATGTTTGAATGTTGTTAGATTGAATTTCACGGGATGGTAATATTTACCTGTGTCTGTTTGCCTTGAGAGTGTTGTCACCAGTGTCTTACTGATATGCTCTAAATATTTGTACTTATTTATAGATACACAGGTTAAGCACTGGACAGTTTAAGAATCCATAGCAAGTTTCCTAACACATGAGAATCCAGAAAACAGCAATTGGAGACCCTAAAACTAGAATGCCTGTATAAGAATAGCCATCTACAAGTAATATTGACAATGGGAACTGAAGCTTTGTCAAGCTGGAGTCTAGTAAATGAATTCTACTAACCTTTCACTGCTTCTCTGAGGGAAGGACAGAGGACTGAGGTATTTAAAACTTCTCAGCCTTCTGGAACAACTGGTACAGCTGGTGAGTGTTTATTCTTGGTGCAGAGAATTCCATAACATACTTAAGCATCTGAAAACCAGGACATAGCTTGATTTAGAGGGCTTGTAACTAGAAGAATAATACAAACACATTCAACATCCTTTTTGGTGATATAAGCAAAGAATAAAAAGTAGAATACAGAATAATTTAAAGACAGAAAATAAAAGGAAAGGAAATGTAAGTAGGGTATATCTAATTAACTTAAACTCCATTCGTTATATCTTTTCATACCTTTTCATTCTTGTAAATTACTCTTCAAACAATGACCTTTACTTTTTAAATTTCTCATTCTTCCCTCTTGGGGATCTCATCAAATCCATACAACCATGACTTCCTAAGTAGTTTGTCCTGCCTCTTTCCAAAAATTGTTTGCCTGTTTTAGATATTTAATACATCCCCAAAGGCTGTAGTCTTATAGGAATACCTTTGGCAATGGGGATATTGAGAATGTCTTGTAGGCTTTAGAGGAACAGAGTGGACTGGAGGTGATTTCTGCTTAGGTATCTCTTCTTGAAACTGATGCTGGACTGCCTACAGGAACCTTGGATGCTGCTTCTCTTTGGCCCTTTCAGCAATGCTAAAAGACTATGTCCTGATTTATAGTTTTACAATCTGGCTTCATTGTAAGATAATTGATATATAGCACTCTGATAAATTCCCTACTAGAAACTTGTTAGGCAGTGAAAGTTGAAGGGGTTGCACTTTCTATGAAATTAGTTTTTTAGCTTTCAAAACTTCCAGGTTTTTATTACAGCCCTGTGCCCTTTAAGGAACAGATCATCTTACCTGGCACTTCTTGAATGACTATTGAATGAACCCCTAACACCTTTGTTTCCACATTTCCAGGGACAATGGGAGTGATTCTCCCTTCCCCCTAGTTTTTTCCTGAGATAATTAAGGATGGACAGCCCTTCCTTTCAAAATGCTTTTCAGACATTTCACTGTGGATGATATGGTTAAAACAGAAAGTGTAAAAACTACAATTCTGGTGTTTTATCTGTATCTTACCTTCCTCCCCTCCCCTTCTGTCCTACTTCAAAGCTCTGAGATGTTTCCAATGACAGTGGCTAAGAACTTCAAGGTTCTGCTAGATGATGTGTTCTTTCTTTGGCCATTTATAATGATAACTGTGAGAGTCTGTCATCTTCAGTTATTGAACTTCTGCCAAATTAAACACGTCCTGTCTACTGACACTGCAGATTTATTAGTTCAGGCCCCGGTGGTCTCTCTTTTAGGCATTACCTTAACAGTCTAAGGCATGTCTTTCTTTTTTCTTCTTCGACCATTAATCTCGGTCCAGCACTTTGTAGTAGGTTTTGTTCTTAATCTATCTTTTTCTGATATTTTTGCTTCTGCAGGACTTTTAATAGCTTCCTATGAGAGCCAGAGTCCAATGCCAATTGTTGATGCTGGTATTGAAGAACCTGCAGTCAGCAATTCACCACCCCCTGTTCCTTGTCCTAGTATGTTCCTGTTTATACAAAGTAATTAATAAAAAGGGGAGTCTTTCTATTGGCTATTTATATGTTGCTTTATCTTATATCTACTTCAGGAACTAAGGTTCTTTCACAATTTTGGCTCCTAGGATGCATTTAAGAATGATTTCAAAACCTGTTTATTTAATACTAAACTAATTTTACCCAGTCATGTATTTATATGTTTGCCTATTTATTTCCTACCATGTCAGTGCTGTTATATGCTGAAGAGCTTGCAGCATCTTTCATTAAAAGTAAGCAAACAATTACACAACACCGTGCATTATAATGGTTTTGACTATGTTGTGGAAAAATCCAAAGGCAATAAATTGTCCTCTTTGCTTATTTTTTTTCAAGATAACAATCTGGAGAGAAAATAAGAGCGAAACAGCAACTCTGCCCATAGCACAATTTATTGCTAAAGTCTGGCACTAAGAATATGCTTCTGACTATGAATTCACTTCAGGGATAAACCACACCAACTGATACTTGCCCAGCCAGTGTGGGTGATGCTCCTGATAACATGAAGCCTTGCCAATACACCTGCAGAACAAGGGCTCAAGGGATGGATGGACTTAGTGGACAAGGTAATGGAGTCCTGTGTCCTTAATATGTTAACTTTTGAACCAGATAGTATATGTGTTAAGGATGGACGTACCACAGAATTATATGACTGCCACTGATTAGACAATCTAGCGGCGGGAAAAATAAACTACTGCCGGAGTTCCTTTAAGGGAAAGACCCGGCAGCCTGCCAGCAATTCGTTTTGCTAGTGGCTGGAGAATACAGGTGCTGAATGACCTTCCCGCGTCCTGTCTCTTCTTACTGCACCCATATCTAACACTATGTTTTTTCTGTCTCACACACACACACTTTCAATCAATTTCATATTTCAGGCTGGAGAAAATATTAAATTAATTCCAGTCAATCTATGAAGGGTCATTTTAAAAAATTCTTTTAAGCCTCCTCTTCTAAATCTATATGCCTGTGCCAAACCTAACCTTACAAAGTCACTAATCCAGACTGTCACCTTGCACATCAATAGTTAAAAGTTCACCCAAAGACTTATTTTCTGGCTGGTTGCCAAAAACAAACAAGCAAACAAAGCAGTTTCTTGTTTTAGAATGAGCATTAGTGACAGAGAGATGTCCCCTAAGAGAGATGCCCCATCCTGGGAAGTACAAAGATTCCCTGTCTGCCTGATTGGCACTTTGTTTGTTTGTAAAATTGATATGGTCTCCCAATTATCTCACGGTGAGTCTGGGAGACGTACAGAAGTAAAACCCCAAATAATCCCAAACCCCTCAATTTAAAAAAAACCCCGCTTGATGGTATCTGTATCAACCTAGAGTCCCCAAGCCTTTTGAAAGAGTATCAAACTGGGGGTGAATATTATCTGTAGGTGATAATGTTTCACAGGGAAGGAATAATAATGGAGAAGGCCCTTCTTGGTCCCACTAGATGGGCCAATTTAAATTCCATATGTAAATTACAACCTCTATACTCACAGAATACAAGAATAATCATGAGTTCAGCTGACATCTTGGCTTATATTTAACTATTCTTTCTTTTTTTAGACTTGGAGCTAAAAGGACAGAAGAACTATAGATATGAAACCAACAATGTTAAACCTATCCTTGCAGAAAAAATGTACCATGGGCTGCATCTGCATCAACAGAGTGTACCTATGCCTAAGCTTAATAGGGCAACATTGACATTGCTTTTCATAGACATTTGACTTAGACTGCCAGAGAGCCAGGATACTAAGTACTCTGTCTGAGTAATGTCATATTGGATATTATAAAGACTTCTTATGTTCACATGTTTATCACTATTCTGGAAGAGCAGTAGACCTTTTCTTAAACATAGATTTATCACTCTTTTGAAAGGGCACTAGACCCATTTTGGGAAAGTACTGGTGCAAATTGAAGCAGACAACTGGATTTTGTCAACTGTCTATAACTTATTCCAAATATGTTTTCTGCTGCTGATTTTGCCACCGTGAGATTTTGTGTGATCATACTTCCTACCAGTTTTATTCCTTTGAGAGGGTGGTACCTGTTTGTCTACTCCAGCATCATTTTACACACATTATTGGCTACTTCCAGTGCTCTTGGTCATGTCTATTCACTAGCAGCAGCATTTCTTTCTTTCTTTGTTTATTAATCTTGTACTCCTGCCACAATCCAATGACTCTCAGCTGCCTACAAGGTTTATCTTGCAATAAAAATTAAATGATCCACAGTACTATCTAAAATCAATACATTTACAATTCATTATGCTTGGGTGCTGCCCATTCCTAGATGTAGTAGGCAGTTCATAATAAATGATTTAGAACCTCCATAATCCAAGTGATATAAAAACAATATTCATACAAAACAGTAAACCATGATCACTGCAAACCCATCCATATATTTTAAAGCATCCATAGGAGGGATGAAACTCTACTAGAAAGACTTCCAAAGAATGAGGATGGTAATGGTAAACGCACAAGACTTCATCAAATGACAGTTCCAGGGATATAGCTGACTCTCTAAGATCTAACTGAATGGGTAGATGAATGCCAGAGGAGAACCAGAACATGTATGGCTCTGCATGTGCAGTCATGAAACCAGTACAATAAACATCATCTGGAGTTCTACTAGCAATTAATGGAACTTCCAAAGCAGAAGCTTTACCTAAGTATATTGAGGCCCACCCATCACTACTTGGGTTACCGCATTCTATACCAGCTTCTAGATGTTCCTCAAGGGCAGCTCCACTTACAGCATATTACAGTAATCCAACTGGGCAGTAAAAAGAATGTGAGTGATTATTAAAGTGTGGGAACACCATTAGCCATGTGATCTAGTGGATTGGGCCAACTCTAATCAGAACAGGCAGTCCAGGTAACTAGGTGTCAAGTCATAAAGGTCTTTATATATAAGCAACAGCACTTTAAATTATATTCAGAAACTAATCAGCAATTAGGGCTCATAAAATCAATATTATATAATCCAATTACTATAATATAGGAAGTACATAGATTACCATATTTTGGACCAGTCATAGTTTCTGGGCAGTCTTTAAGGGCAGACCCATGTAAAGAACATTGAAGTAGTCCAGCTAGGTCTTCTGAGGACATTTATTATTGCACCTATACCCTCCTGCACTAGGAAAGATAGCAAAATGATCCAAGATGGTGCCGATGATGGCTGCCTCGGTGAAATGCTTTCTATTCTATTCTATTCTATTCTATTCTATTCTAAAAGTACTAGGTAAAGCTGACACTAGCTATGACCTCTACCTAATGTACCGGTAGGAGCCATGAGTCTAGAATTATCCCATATTGTGACTCTGTTCCTTCATGGAAATGCCTGGCCATCCAGATACAATGCTGGCAGTGACTGAGAACCCAAAGCTTCAAACAGAAAATCACACTTGAGTTCAGCCTGTTGTCTCCTACAACCTCCTGTATATATACAGCCGCTAGATATTGAGTTAGGATAAAACAGCATTTATCTTATGACCAGGATAGTGATATAAAGTTGGGGACCATCAGCATACTGATGATATGAATTCTCCTGAACCACCAGATGATTTCATCTAGCAGCTTCCTATAAATATTAAAGCGTTAGGAAGGGAATACTGGGTAGATAGGAAACAGAATAAAATTGGCAAGAAATTTCCTCTTTGGTCCATTTTCCTCTTTTATCCCAAATGATAGTCACAGGTGACATGAAGAGGTGTGGGATGGAGGAGGAGGGAAATTGTCTACCTTTCAGAAGACTTCTATCCCATTTCACAAATGTCTCTCCACTTGAACAACTTCTCAGCTGGGCTAGTTTTGAATATCAGTTTAGCGTTCTTCAAGAAGAAATTTCTGTTCAGAAATAGCCAAACAATAGAACATTGGCACAGCAAACTATCACTTAGGCAACTTCAAACATAATTAAAGCCTCAATCCAAATTAAATCAATGATCACTACCTCTAAATTGTCTTGCATTAAAAGAACATGTACAGCACCAATTGCCAGTCTCGTTGTTGCCCAGCCAGTGGAGGAGTGCAAATTATGCTGATGTACTTTTCCTTTGATTCAAGGACTGGAGAGATGTGTGTTGATACAGCCATAAAGAAAATAAAGGAAACTCACTGCACATAGAAAAACATTATTAATTTTAATATTAGGAGCCAAGTGCATACACATAGCAGAACAAACCAAACCAACATAACTCACTGGCTCATCCAAATAGCACAGAAATGAATTTTGCGCTGCTGGGAAAGCCAATGGACAATATCTCTTTCCTTCTGGCAATGCACCAAGCATGCTAGCCCATGTTGAGGTAAGTGCATTTGGAAAATCCAGGTGAGAGCTGAGGCTACACCCCCCACACACATCTCATGTTGGACCTACTACCCATGACCTTAAAGTAAAACTAAGATTTGACTGCCTGTTGTATCAGCTGCATGCAGCGTTAATCAAATGAAAAGTTCTGAATCCTGCAGTCAGAAATCATCTCATCTCACCCCATTCCCATGACTAAATGAAATGTTTGAGATGAAGTAGACATAAGTGTCAAGGTCTTTGGCTCCTAATATTACTCCCTCTATGGGACCACTTGATACTCAGAGGCAACCAAATGACGAAAGCACCAAAATCTAACATCATCCATTATGCTGAATCATTCTAGTTATCCAAACCCTCATTGACATGATAACACTGATGCTTAATAAAGTTCTTAACTTTGTCAAACTTAACAAAGATCTTGCTGCCTCCTTCTAACAGTAGAATTTAACAAGACAAAACATTTAACTACTTCTAGAGATAGAATGACACATATCAAACTTTCTTGCTTAAACTCATATGTCAAAAACATTTTTAAAAGCTTGCCAAAAGAGTTTCCATGGAAGCCAGTTCTGAAGAAACTTAAGCCCAGGATTTATAACTTCTCTCTTCATCTATTAGGGCTACAGAAAACACTACAGTGCAAGAGGCAGTGCTATAATCAGAGAATCTAATTTTAGCTTTGTGTTAAAAGCTACAGCCATCAAATGCTGCCTTTTAAGATATACTTTAAAGACTCCCCTTTTAGTAACACTACAGAGGGGTGCAAGCTATGAGGGAAACCATCAGTCTGGTCTTTCCGTAGCTTCTGTTCAAAGCAATTAACAAAATCTCAGCAAAGCTTTCAAAAGCAAAGCTTTTCTAAATGAATACCAAAGGGGAAAAAAATAACTGACAAGCTGAGGTAGCAAATTAGCTGCAGCAGAAAAAGTATAGTAGTTTGTGGTTAGTTCCTTCTTTTGGATCTCTTTCATTATGACTGTCACATGGTTGTCACTCCAATGTACTGCTTCTTCCTGTTCACTGAAACAGTGGTTGTGGGCAACAAGGTCTGATGTCATGTTCTTCATGCTTCTCTGAATGAAATACTAATCCTTCTCACTGCTTTATATTCTAGTTCACCATAGGCTGGGGAATGGATTTGCTCCCCCAAAACTTTAACCTTAGTCTGTCTACCGTTGACCTCACCCCATTCCTAAGAGGTCTGTAAGGGACGTGCGTAAGCGCACCAGCGTGCCTACCATCCCTGTCCTATAGTTCCCTTTTATTCGTATCCATTTCTTAAATCTGTTATCTAATACATGCTTGACAAAATACAGTAAATAAATAAAGGAAGGGAAGGGAAGGAAGAAGAAAGGAAAGGAAAGCAGAAAGGAAAGGAAAGGAGGGAAGAGAAGGAAAGGGAAGAGAGGGAAAGGAAGGGAAAGGAAAAGGGAAAAGGAAAGGAAAGAGGGTAAAGAGAGGGGAAGGGAAAGGAAGGGAAGTAGGAATAATTGTCATAAATCACATTTTTCAGTGCCGTTGTAGCTTCGAAACAGACTGTTGTAAATCAAGGACTACCTGTATAACAATCATAACCATCTTATCTCCCCAGAACTCCGTTCCTACCTCCAGACGCTGCTGGATTTCCTGCGACAGGCGGAAGAGTTTTTCCGTACCCAGATCGACTTTTCCTTCTTCACACATTCTGTCCCCCAGTTTGTGGAACAAATTTACGGGTATCTCTTCTCCCCTCGAGGGCACCTGGACGGCCAAGGTATTCGCTGGGCCTCACCTGGTGAGTTTCAAGGAGCAGGGGGGGGGGAATGGCAGTTGTGTGCCTGTGGCTGACCTAGTTTAATAGTAACCAAGTTTAACGTGTTGTGTGAATGCAGCGGTACTTTACCTGGCTTGAGGAAATGTGTCACGGGAACGGGCCTGCATTTAAATAATTCAAATTAGTTTTCAAAAAAGATATCCAGGGAGGAGTCAAAAAGGTCAAGATGCACTAAAAAAAACTTTTTTGCCCAACCAAAACGTTTCGATTTTTCTGACCTCTCCGTCGATTCTCCCAGATTTCCCGAAAATAAAACGAGACTGAATTTAGTATTCGGAGTTCTCTTAACAACGATAAAAAGTACCCAACTTTTTTAAGGCGGACCTGGGAGCAAGGAAAAAAAAAAGGATGGAATTCTGAATGAATTGGCGGGTGTTGAAATGACAGTTTTGCCCTGATTTACGACCTTCCTTCCCACACTTGTTAAGTGAATCAACTGCCGTTAGTTAAGTTAGTTAACCTGGTTGTTAAAGGAATCCGCTTCCCCATTGACTTTGCTGGTCAGACGGTCGCAAAAGAGGATCGCGTGACTCCGGAACACTGCAGCCGTCATAAATACGAGTCAGTTGCCAAGGGTCTTAATTTTGATCACGTGCCCACGGGGAGGCTGCCATGGTTGTAAGTGTGAAAAACGACGAGTGGGTTGTGGATATTTTTGCTGCCGGTTCGCTCAGAATTCTGCTGCGTGAAGCAAGCGAGCGCACGCGCAGCAATCAAAAACTAGCTTCTGCGCATGTACAAAAGCAAAATCCAAGATGGCGGCGTCCACGGAGACACCAATAGAACCGGGTCCCTGACGTCATCACGGAGTTACTAGCAGTTCTATAGAACTGGATAGAACCGGTAGGAACCCACCTCTGAAAAACGGTCATAAGTCGCTTTTTTCAGTACCGTTGTAACTTTGAACATTGTCACCAAATGAACGTAAGTCGAGGACTACGGTAATAGGAAGTATCGCCCAGTAGGTGGAGGGCATACGAGAATCCCCTGTCCTGTTGTAACTTTGACCAGTCACTAAATGAATGTTGAGGACAGCCTGTATTTAATAACTGACTCTTGTGTACATTTTTTCTGAATACCGTATTTTTCGCAGTATAAGACGCACCTGAGTTTTTGGGGAGGAAAATAGGGGGGGAAATCTGCCTACCAGGTATTCATCTGGCTGGCGTCCTTAGTCTGGTCAGCTTCAGCACATT
>JANHFT010005741.1:5951-16433 GCA_032467955.1 Pseudoxenodon macrops | reverse complement strand
CCCCAAAACTTTAACCTTAGTCTGTCTACAGTTGACCTCACCCCATTCCTAAGAGGTCTGTAAGGGGCGTGCATAAGCGCACCAGCGTGCCTAGTGTCCCTGTCCTAATGTACCCATGTATTTGTAAAATACCATGTACTCATAACTATGCTTATGCATCTTATATAGTCACAAGCATATTCTTCTTTGTAATCTTATACACCCTTGATAAAATAAATAAATAATAAATAAATAAAATAAAATAAGAATCTAGAAAATGAACATCTTGGCATACCGAGTGATAAGCATTCAGTCTACTTATAATCTGCCTATAACCAGAATTCTCTGGGCGTATTACCAAGTTGCTTAAAATATTAAAAGTGTCTTTTAAAAAGAAAAGGACCAAAAGACATAATACATCAAAGACCCACTGGATAGAGCATTTGGGAGTGGAGATTGTGCTTCACATTAATTAAAAAGCTGACTGAGTAGAAGTGATATTGCAAAGTAGATAGTAACTGCATCATACACTTGGGTTGGATTGAAATTTTCCATTTTCCCTTGTTTTCTGGGGGGACTTTTAAAAAGGCAATTTTAGATTCATATTTGTGTTTGTTTGGTTCTCATCTCAAATCTGTGATATATCTTAAGGCTTATTTTTGTATAAACTGTAGATGGAGAGTCATATCAGTCTATGGTAGCAAAAAAAAGCCAGATAAACGTTAGCTGCATCTTTTTCTAACACATTTATATTTTTTAACATATTACAAATTTTAATTGATAAAGTACTTGTAATCTACCTCATATGTAACCTGCATCTACAAAACTAACTAGATTTCACCCTCTTTCCACCTTATCCCAGCTTAAATCCTACGTCATTGTATCTATTCTATACATTTGATGAAGTAAGCTGTGGATTGTGAAAGGTTACAGCTTTTAATAATGATTGTTAGTTAGATTCCTTCTGGCCTACTTTTCCTTTCCAATTTGAAGAAGGGAGCCCTGGGCAGCAAATAAACTAAAACGTTAAAGTAGAAGAAGCACATAAAGTTTTAACCTGTTTTTAATGTTGTTTTTAATTTATGTTTTTATTCATGTATTTTATATGATCTTATTATAATGTTGTAAAATGCCCAAAGTTACTTAAGTAAGATGGTTGTTTTAAACAAGGACTGTCAAACTCATGGCCCGTGGACCAGATGCGTCACATGCTGGCCACACCCCCGCCCGGTTTAGCGAAGGGGGAAAAAGTCCTGATACATCACGTGATGACGCGAGTTTGACACCCCTGTTTTAAACTCTGTTGAAGTTTTGTGGATCCTAGTTAAAATATACCCCAAAGTTTATCCATTGTAGGAATCAAAGTGTCCTTCCATTTTTGTTCATAAAATAATCTTGCTGCCATCAACATATATAACATCAAACTTCCGGTTTTTTCCATTAAACCCAAAAGTTTCTGGTTTTATCTTTATATTCACTTTGAGAATCTTCTGTATTAAGATGTGAATCCAATATTTATTTGCTTTGTCACATGTCCACCATAAGTAATAAAAGATCCCTTCTTTTTATATTTTCAACATTCATTTGAAATACCTTTATATATTCTTGACAACTTACCAGTATCTGGTACTAAATACCAATGATACATCATTTTGTGGTATAATTGTTTTCTTTTAAATTATAATTTAACGTAAAATTTAATCTTTCATCCACATATTCTCCCATTGTTCAAGCATATATCCAAAATTCTCCCCTCCAAACCTATTTGCATGCTTTCTAACTGCTAGGTGGGTAGGAGCTGAGGCAAGGAACAGGAACTCACCCTGTCATGTGGCACTTGGGTCTCAAATGCTGGCTGTCAGTTTTCCAGCTGACAAGCTTAATGTCTTTAACTGCTGAGCCACTCTACCCCTCCCCCTGTTGGTGGGAGAGATAGCAGCATACAAATATGAGGTATGGATAGATTATATATAAATAGATTGATAAATGGAAAGTAGATAGAAGACAGACAGACAGAGACAGACAGACAGACAGACAGACAGACAGACAGACATATAACAATAGCAATATCAGTTATGCTTATAAAGCGCTCCATAGTGCTTTACAGCACTCTCTAAATGGTTTACACTGTCAGCATATTTCCCTCAACAATCTAGGTCACCATTTTACCAACCTTGGAAGGATGGAAATCTGAATCAACCTCAGTATTGAGGTCCAGATTGTGGGTGGAGTTGGCCTGCAATACTGCATTCTAGCCACTGTGCCATCAGGATTCTTTTTGATGATAGATCTAGATGCTAAAAATAAAGTCAGTTTTCCATCATAAAAGCTGGGTTTTCTTATTAAACTCTAGAATCAAGAAATTTGATATTAGCAGGACATGATATTACATGAAAAACATTAGTAAAGCTGTGGTAAATAACATTGTTACAAAAGCAGATATGAGATTTAACTAGGAAAGATTTGCGCACCTTGCCAAATGTGTCACATTTAGGACAATATAGGGATATTATTTGAAGATACACAGATAGGTAGGCAGTTTATCAACCCAGAAAAACTCAACCTTATGACCACTGCTAGGAAAAGATTGGATTTTCAAGTGGAATGCTGATTATGCTACAGTAATATACAAATAATAAAAGACAATTTGTCCAGGACTATAATTTGAAACATATATTTAGAATATAACCAAGATAATGAATAATATTTCTGGAGGAAGATATCATATATCACATAGGGCCATGAAATGTTTAAATAACTTCATAACCATTAGGCACCACAGTATTCAAGGAATATCAGTAAAATACTAGAATATACTTAGGGCCAATCTACCCGTGCTTGCCGTATTTCAATAAAATACAGTTATTTTCTCTCCATATGTGCCACTACCTTTTTTTGTTTAGTCATTGGCTTGTGAATTATTATTTTTATAATAAAATAAAAAAGAACGTGAAAAAAAGGGATAGATTGATTGAAAATAGTTCCAAATATTCATTGCTTCTTTCTGAATGTTTACATTGTCACTGTGGTACATCAAAAACAACTCTGTCCCTCAAAATTTTAAAGCAGTTACTGAAGATAATACATTATGCAAAATCAGCTTTTGCTGCTTTTTAAGAACTAGAATGTTAAAAGTCTCCTTTTGAGTTACTTTTGAATTCATAAGCATTTCCCAGAAAAAAAATGTTCCTTTTCTTCTAGGAATGAAGATTAATATTGTATGCTTCCATTAATACGTTGTTTATCATAAAGAAAGCATTATTGCAAACAAATTCAGTGATGCAGTTTGTGTCACTGAACCTGAAATAACTGGATGGCAGCAGTAGCCACATACACAATATGAACAGATGATATTTCTACAACGAATCAAATGGTTGTGAGAAAGCATTCTGAGAACTGAATCATATCAAAGTAGAAAAGATCACAATTCTAAGAAATATTCTTTACAGCTTAAAAATATAAAAATAGGGATAAAAGTAATACCAAACTGTAGCCTAAGCTGCTGATCTTTCACACTACCCCCAATTCTTTCCTAAGGCAACTTCAGAAATACCAGTCCAGATTGCAGTGTGTTGGCAATAGCAATAGCACTTAGATTTATATACCACTTAGAGGGCTTTACAGGCCTCTCTAAGCAGTTTACAGAGTCATCATTGCCCCCAACAATTTGGGTCCTCATTTTACCACCTCAGAAGGATGGAAGGCTGAGTCAACCTTGAGCCTGGTGAGATTTGAACTGTCAAATTGCAGGCAGCTTGCAGTCAGCAGAAATAACCTGCAGTACTGCACTCTAACCACTGGGCCACTGTGGCTCAATGGAACCAGGCTGGGCCAGATCATGATTGGTGTAAGATCTGAACTATCCTCTCTTGCTTCTTGTTCTTTCCAAATGCCCAGGGAAGTGATGCCCCATCAGTCAGCTTTGTGTTGACCAGACCACCATGGTCTGATTTCTGCTTAGGGATTTTTCTGTCGATTCTAATCTCAGTAGTTTCTTTTGCTTGCCCAGATATTGCATGCCTTCACATTCCCTTCTCACATTGCTACTTCTGACACTACACAATACCTTCCCCCTATCCACAGTCTCTTTTATGATACCATTGTTATTCTGATGCTTCAATAATCAAAACATCAGAGAATAGATTCTTCTTTATGTGTTTTCTGGTGAGTTCATGGAATGATTGTAGCAAGGAAAAACGGATGGTTCAGCCTCATAAAAACAAAATAGCAGTTGCCTTTATTGCAACATAAACATTCTAAAATGTGGGGAAAAAGAAGGCAAGCTTTGCAGTACTGTATGAGTTACATCAAATGCAAGGACAGCAAGCTTCACTGAGCTTGCACAGAAACAAAAAGGTGCCCCCTAAATGATGTATGGGTTGAATGAAGTGATGAGTTTCTAGAGAATGGTGGGACAGAGAAAACTCCTAATGGTCATTTCTAGATCAAAAGCAACATTATATTAATATTATTACATTTATCTGGCACACCAGACCATATTGTGAGTCCCAACTATTAAGGAAGAACATCTAGTACATGGATGTCAAACTTGCCGCATCACATTGCCATCCCGTGATGTTTCACTATGTTTTTCCTATTTGCGGAGCTGGGTGGTCGTGACCTATGCGTGACACATCCGGCCTAGTTTGACACCCCTGATCTAGTAGAACCTAGAAAACGGGGCCTTCTGTGTGATGGCTCCCTTCCTTTGGAATACAGTAACATATCAAAGAGCCATGGTGACACAGTGATTAGAATGCAGTACTTCAGGTTAAGTCACTGCTCACTCCAGGAGTTTGATTCTGAGTGTCTCATGGTTGACTTACTCCCATCCTTCTGAAGGTCGGTAAAATGAGAACCCAGATATGCTGACTCAGTAACCCACTTATAGAGGGCTGTAAAGCACTGTTAAGTGGTATATAAGTCTAAGTGCTATTGCTATTCCCCATTTGGAGCTGATTGTCTGATTTTGTTTTTTAAGAAACATTAAAAATAAAGAAAATAGTTGCTGCTGAGCAGTGAGAACATAATATCCTGATAGGCCAAATCAAACTATTTTGAGAGGGGAGAGAGCAAGCCAGATATTGCAGCTGGCACAGCCACTAGAACAATCAAATCACTGGACACCATCTCCTCCGAAGGGTTTAAGATAGCTCAGGTTAAAAACCTGCAGTTTTTAATGGAAGCTAGAAAACCTGGGGTTTGGGATGCTTTTGTGAAGGGCTGGGAGTCAGAGTAGGATAATGTTGTTTCTGTACTCAGAAAGCATACTGGCAATGGGAGTAGTGGAAAGTGAGAATCTGCCCAAAGGCAGAGATCTGTAAAATGACTGGAACTAAATGAACTTGAGCTGCAATTCACTTTATGGAGTAGTGGCTGAACTTTCTTATAAATGAAGCAGATGCTATTTAAAAAAAATAAAGATTCTAATCCATCTAATTAATCCCAGTTACACAATTTCTTGGAATGATTCTCTATTTAAAAGAATCATGCTCTGCTACATCATACAAAAGTCATATATCCTGTGGTTTATGCAGGAGTGGGAATATTTATAAGTCCCTTAATGTATGTGCCTATTTCTATCAGCCCAATAATATTGATAGTCCTCCTTTCAGCACCAGCACTGGTCAGCAATCTTGATATTTCCCTGTAGATTTCTTTATACAATTTGGGCAGCTAATGTAGAAAATTTCTAAATTTTATGGAGTTTGACCATAATTATATGATTTTCAATCACTTCCACATGCAGTCTATAATATATGAGGTGCTTTATCAGCCAGGAATAATATAAAATTACAGCTCACTAGCAATAGACCAGTTCAGAATCAATATTGTAGAATTTAGAAATGTTCCCTAACTGTATGGTTTTAAATTTTGATATTGCTCCTTTAATTTAGAAGTTTTAATTTAGTTTTACTTTACTTTCCTTTTGTTAGCCATAATTATGCTGAGCTCCTATGTCGGGAGAAGCCATGGTTTGGCACTGATAAAATACTTATTTCTACTTCTATTAGATATTTTTAGAATTTTTATAATCACCAATCATGGAGTTATACCAACACTGTAAGCATAAGATAGTTGCATAAATGATTAAAGACAGTGTATTAATATGTCAACTCATCAGAAACTACTTCTGAAGAACCAAGCAAAAATTAACTTGGCAATTAAATCTTGCAATTTGTAACCATATCCTTGTATCTAAAAAACAAATACAGAAAAAGGTTCGGTATTTCAAATGCTGGGTCTTACATATTTCTTGCCCTGATTTATATTTCTCAGTACACTTCATCCAAGGAATAAACAATTTCCAAGGGTCTGTCCTACAGACATGTACATATCAATCTATTTCTAAATCCATCTACATATTTCCACTTCAGTTCTTCAATTATAACTTTTATAAATTTCACGGGGGGAAATTATGCAAGGGAATATGATTATATTTCTTCCAAATATGAATCTGTATAATCCCCTGCAGAAAACTACTTTGATTTGTAACCTATGGCTTACTTGTTGCTAAATTTTCAGCTAATATCAGCCCTAGTTTATATGCTGAAACCAAGAATGAAGGCCAAAAATTGCACTTCAGCAATATTTAGACGGCTACTGTCTCGTTAATTCTGTTGCATTTATAATTATATTTCAGTAAATTAAGCAGAAAAAATAAGACTTCAAAATTGTAAAGCAATCATGTTGCAGTCATCTGCTCTTGGTATGAAAATATTATTGATTCATTATTATTCTTTAATATAGTTAGAGCACACAATGTTTTGATGTTTTTAATTATGCTGAGAAATAGAACTGCTCCAATCATATTAAGGAACTGTATCAGTCAAAATGCTTCTTGAAAATAAGTTTTACTTTTTCACATTACTCATGTTCCCTAATCCAAGGATTTATAAAAAGATTTTTTGGGACATTATATCAGCTGTAAATTTACCGAAAATATGGAAGGGACTGAACTTTTTTGTTTATGCATTTCTCAAGATAAGAAGTATTTGAAAATTTCTGAAATAATAGATTAAAATTTAAGAACCATTATAAAATTAGAAACAAGTAATCAAGAAATAGCTATGATCACGTAGGGTCTGGAGGCTGGCTGGTAACTATGTGCATAAAATACCCATAACACTATTCACTTTTGGGATATAAGCAGTGTTATTATGCAGATTGAAGAAAAGTATAAGAAGTAGAAAGAAAAAGAAAAAGAAAATGAGAAAGGAACTTTAGTAGATCTAGTTAAGAAAATCTCTATTCACTGTATATTGTCTCTTTTTCATCCTTGAAAATCACATTCATACATTGTTTTATAGATTGCCTTGTATTTTTTAAATTTTACCTCTTACCTTCTGAGGATCTCATCAAATTCAGGGAGTTTACAACATTTTTAGTCTTCTCTCTTTCTGCAACTCATTCTCTGCCAGTTTTAATCTGCTTCACTATATTCTTTGCAACTATTTTTTCTATATATATACACATTATTGCATTACCTTCTCTCATCCTCATTTTTACAGCAATATATGCACACACACACGCACACATAATCCATAGTCTATTTCACTTAATCATTCCACCAAACAACCTTTTTCATATTTCTTAGTAGCATAACTTCATACACTACTGTGTAACATAGTTTTTTTCATTGTATTTCAAGTATCTTCTGTATCATATTTCCTCCCATCCATTTTCCATCTCTTAGGTGATTATATATGTACACTGTTTAGTATTGTTATAGGACTTTTATTCTCTATATTGCAGTCATTATACTTTCATTTAATTTATTTCATTTTTATTTCTTCCTTCTCTATTCCCAATATCCCTCTATTCATATTGTCCTACCAAAATCTATTCTATCCCATTTTTGGTCTCATGACGCTTGTATTATTCGTAAATTTTCTCCATCATAAACAATAAAATCAATCATTCGTAACATGTCTACATATAAAAAGACTTACTTTTAAACCAAATATTGAGAAGGAACAGAACTTTTACTAAGCAAATAATCAAAATTCTTATTGCTTTTTTCATGATGAATCCTTTTGCCTGTACTAATTCCCAATAATTGATTCTGTTGGATCACGTTTATTAAGAATGTTAAAGAATTATTTTGACATAGTAGGGAAAGTATAGACAAAAGTGTCAGAAATGTTTTACTTCTTTCAAGTGTTGCTTTCCTCAGTTATATAGTTTTATTTTTGCTGTTCTTTTTAGGTGTGTGTTTGTATACTGATTTATGGCTCACTCTGTATATAGCTCTAGACTTGCTATACTTTTAAATCTTTCTTTACTGTTGCTCTAGTGTTGAGATTGAATTTGCAGCCAGCAAGTCCAGATTTCTCTTGGCAAGTGGGCATGATTATCCTGATTACAAGGAGAAACTGGAATCATTTATTTAAAAACTAGTCCTAGAGAAGGGGGCTTTCCTATTTGAACTCATTCAGTATAATAAATAGGTATCTGTTTAAGAGAAAGTATTATCAACCTAATTTCTTCTCAGTGTTATTTTTCACCTGGGAAAACATATGTACCTAGACACCAGGGCCTTGAGTAAAAGGAGTGTGGAGGTCTTTAGGAATGATCTGGCAGGCTTCTCATATATGTGCTATAGAAGTTTTATAAGCTTGTGTTATAAGTCTGAGATCCAACAAATCACACCTGCCTGACAAGCAGCACTATGTTGAGGAGAACTACAGAGGGTTTATGAAGTCCATGTTCCTCATTTGTTCCCCTACTTCCCTACTCTTTTCCATTTTCCAGTGACCATAATCTGTATGATAGAGCCTGGATTGTAAAATGTCAGCAAAGATTGCTATCAAAGATAAATGTTAATAGCACAGTGCATCCATGGGATAAAGTAGGAGCAATATCTCCAGAGTACCCTCTTATAATAATAATAATGAAAAAGACTGTATATGATTCTACACTGATCACTATCAATGATTAACATTACACACATAATCAGACAATATTCCTGCTTTTCGGAATAGTCACAAAGTGCTTAGGGAGAAATGCCTGTTCAGTATTATTTCATTTTATTATTTTATTTTATTGTTACTCATCTCAGCATACAATAAAACCGAATGTTCAAACAGTATACAAAAAACAATTAAAGCAAATATAAATAAAAAAACAAGATGACAAAAGGGAATGCATCAACACACGGGCTTCCTGTTGGCAGGGATCCCCAAGCTAATCTCCTGTAAGGGGAATTTCTTTGTAGAATGGACTGGCAACATGCTTCTCCTCCTGGACCTGATGGCGCAGGTAGATGTAAGCAGGGAGGGATGCTCCCTCAAATTAACTGGTTCCATGCCATCTGAACTGTAATGATCAAATCCAGGACCTTGAATTGGACCTGGAAGCAAACTGCTTTTCTCGTTTTGCTTTTCTTTAACAACTTTGAGTGAGTTTTGGTCAGGAATTTGCATCCATGCCAGAGAATTATGGAGAAACCAAATTCAAGTATGGGAAACAAACAGGTTTCCTGCTGTAACTAAAAGCCTACCTACCAGTGTCAGCCTGTCCAACATTCAGAAAAAAGGAATCTTGATGCCTGATAATTATAATAGTCCATTTTTTATAATTATGTTATTTATCCATTGATAAATCACAATGGAAACTAGTGCAGTTTTAGATTAGATTTCATCCTGTTTAAGTCAATATATGTATATAGTTATTTATGTATTTATTTATTTATTTTATTTTGTCAAGCGTATATATGATTACAGACAAATAAAGATATGATTGTGAATACGTAAGATGCATGGTTGTGGCTACATGAGATGGTTACGAATACATGGGACATTAGGACAGAGATAGTAGGCATGCTGGTGCGCTTATGCGTGCCCCTTACAGACCTCTTAGGAATGGGGTGAGGTAGACAGTCTAAGGTTAAAGTTTTGGGGGTTTGGGGAAGAAACTACAGAGTCAGGTAGTACATTCCAGGCATTGACCACTCAATGCTAAAATAAAAAAAATTTGCAATCAGGTTTAGAGATGTTTATGTTAAGTTTGTATCTATTGTGTGCTTGTGTATTGTTGCGGTTGAAGCTGAAGTAGTCATTGACAGATAGGACATTGTAGCAGATAATCTGACATAGGTCAGATCAAAGGCGGCATAGTTCTAAATTTTCTAGAATTGAAATTTTCAATTCTGGTGGCATAAGGTATTCTGTTGTGAACAGAGGAGTAGAGGGCTCTTCTCGTGAAATATATCTGGACATTCTTAATTGTATTAATGTCCAATATGTAGTGCGGGTTCCAGACAGATGAGCTGTATTTGAGAATTGGTCTAGCAAACATTTTATATGCTCTGGTTAAAAATACAATATTACCAGAGAAGAAACTACACAAGATTAGGTTAATCAATCTTAATGCTTTTTTGGCAATGCTGTTGCAGTGGGCTCTGGCATTTAGATCATTAGAGATAAGTACTCCAAGGTCCTTAACTGAGTGAGGATCATCAACAAGGTCGTGATCATCTAGTTTGTATTTTGTGTTCTGATT
>JANHFT010005740.1:38522-60570 GCA_032467955.1 Pseudoxenodon macrops | reverse complement strand
GACTTTACAAAGCAGGAACCAGTATGTTTATTGGTTCCTGAACAGAATCAAAGTTATTTTAGATTCAAGGATATTTGGGCTTGACTTTTCCAATTTAGTACAAAGCAATTTATTGTTATAATTTGCAAAAATATAATTATAATTCATGAAAATTATTACTTACATTCTGTATATGAAAGCAAATTTAATTCAAAACATTTTTCTATATAGAGTTAGAATCAGCATCCTGTGAATTTCCTTCCTTTGGTTCAGGAGCAAAGATGCATTCTGGAATTTCAAATATTTCCAAACCATGCAAGAAAGGAAATGGTTTTCTGATATTCTGAAGTTTGCTTGAGAAATAGGAATAAAAACCTGGTTTGAAATATATACAGAATGGGAAGAAGGAGCAAGAAGCTCATATACAGCATTTGTTTGCTTGTTGGTTGGTTGGTTTGTTTAATTAATTTATATAATCCCAATTCCCAATTAGTTTAGATTTCTAAATTTCATTATATCTGAAAAGCTTCACATACACACACACACACCACATCCAAGATAATAGAGGGAGAAAGGGAAGCAAGATTCTGATAATATATTTGTAACAATGAATGTAGCTTTAGGTCTGCATGTTATCTGTTTCTTACATGCCTGAGACCCAGAGACTCTAACCAAATATTCTGGTGAACAAAAGGTAAGCCATTCCATTTTTATAAACTAAAGCCTGGAAGTGAACTACAAGAAGATTTGTATTCAAGTGTTTAAAAAGAAACATTCTGAATAAATGCATTAAAAGCCAAAAAAAATGTTTATCATTTATTTTTAAATACTCAACTGGTTCACTGAAACCACAAAATTAAAACCAACCTTTATAAAAATTCTAGCTTATTCTTCTGGTTGCTTCCTTCAACCTTATTTACAACCTGACCCTGTTTCAAATCATTAGCAATTCTACTCTTCAGCTCATTTAACCAACTGTCCAGAGATTTTCTTTTCTCAACAGTTAATTTCATCTACCTTCTAAACTGTGAAAGTCACTTCTGGTGAAGAGAAAGCCATTATTGGTAACAGTTCCACCTAAATTTGCCTTTAAACTCTAATGTGGGAAACAAAGTTTTCCAGAATTATATCATACTTCAAAACTTGGAGGAATGTTCAGTTATTTTAAATGCTTTCCTGTCACACTTCTGCTTATAAATATTTTGAGAACTCTTGTCTAGATTCATTGTGAAGACAAAAAAAAAGACTTGCACTATGCCACTAATATATTAAAAACGAATTTTCATCTAAATGTGTATCAGGGCAATTGTAAAGAAAAAAAATACTGAAATAACTACGAGGATATTTTTGAAATCTCAAACTATTAATTAGGTTCAGCAGTGAAATCTACTTACCTTCCCTACCAATTCAGAAGCATGTGATTCGAGCGCACCTACATCACACACACATTTTCACCCTCTGTGCATGCACAGAAGGCTTTGCACATGTGCAGATGGAAAAAAAACAGGAAATGGCGATGTTCAGGTGGGTGGGTGGAGCCTTGCGGTATGGCCACCACCGGTTCGGCAGCTGCTGCTACCTACTCGCCCGAACTGGACCAAGTACGTAGAATTTCACCACTGATTAGGTTACATTACTTTGCTTTATGTTCATATACAATTAGTCCTCAACTTATGATTATATTTGAGCCTGCAATTGTGATCATGAGTTATGAAGTTCATTAAGTTTGTCACCATGTGACAGAGCCAGTTTTAATGACCTTTTCAGTGTGATTGTTGAGCAATGATCCAATGTTGTTAAGCAGAGCTCTAAGTCATTTTCAAAAAATCGATAGTGATTCTCAGTCCTCCAGGTCATGGTTGTCTCAAAGAAGCTTCCTGAATGAGAAGCAAAACATCTTCAAGGAAAAACAAAGCCCAGTTACCTTTTGAAAAAGCACCTTTGGGTCATTTTCTTAGAACATTCAGCCAAATGTAATTACAGTTACTGCATCTTCTGGACTTTAGGCCATAACACACAAAGCACATGGGACAAAAAAGGTGAGACCTGCAAAAGTTCCATCTTTCCCAACACTTTTTTGAAAATCCTCATAACTAAAGGTTTTGAACACTTAAAAAGATCTATTAATGTTTTTCAATCAGGACTCAGGACTCCTGAATCAGTTACGGTTCACAGTTATGCTCTCAAAGACAGGAAATCACAATGGAGAACATAAAGAAAAAATCATCAAATAACTATTTTAACACCATGGAATTTTTCTTCTGAAAATGATTACTTCAATTTTTGAATTTTAAGAATATCTCCTAAGTTCTCTTTAAATTAACAGAGGATGTGTTTGATACCCAACGTGACAATAAACTTCAAATTAAATCCAGTATAATTTGCAATATCTTTAAAAACATATTGTTATCCTTAATGTAATCTTAATTTATGAGGGTTTATTCCTCTGTTTCCTGCTTTTAGTTGATCTCATGTTTGATTTAATGTGATTTTCTACATTTTACTAGAGTTATATTGTTTTACTATGTATCAAAACTGTTTGTTTCAAGTATTTATAAGACGACTCACCTCAGACAATACAGCTCTCGGTGTTATGTAACAAAAGTAAACTTTAACAGAGAAAAATAAATAACCATACATCATTAAAAAAAAGACTCACCTATACAAGGGCAAACCACCAATTAGACCCAAACTCCACTCAATTACTCAACCACTTTGTTGAGTAGCAAACCACTCAATTATACCTGGGGGGGGATAACATCTGGGGGGGAAAGCAGATGAAAAAACAATACTATATTGTGAAATGTTCTAATGATCTACTCAACAATTTCACCTTTACCAAAGCTGTCACGCATTTATATAAATAGGAACAAAGTAATAAATACTGAAATCCAAGCTCAGGAATCAATCTCCATCTTTGATGACTCCTTGGTTGAAATACAAGAGATGCTCTATTTTTTTTAAAATAAAATTAGTGGAACTTTAAAGTATTTTGCTTTGACTGGATCAGATCCAATGTAAACACATAACAATCTAAATATAAATCAGGGAATAGTGTTATTGCCTACTGGAATGGCACAGAGTAACAAATTAAAGCTGAATCATTCTGCAGCATTCAGAAAGACAAAGGCAATTTTTGAGGACAAGGATTCCCTTGGAGTACATTCTTGACACAGCTGTGAAGGCACTGAAGTATGTCTGAAATGTAAGCATTGTCCAGAAGCAAAGTGAATTCAAGGTATTTCCCCTTGGAAATGTGTAGCCACAGTCCTGAAATGAAAAGCGATCAAAATCTGTGCCCAAGGCAAATTTGAAACTACACATTTTACAATTGCCAGCAGCAGGTTATGGGGCAAAGCTGGCACTTAATGATCCATGCAGACCATCAGTAAGGAAATGCTGCACATGAATAAGGTTTCTTTCCCTTTGGAAAGAGAATCAGAACTTTGCAACTGAGAGAAAATCATACCAACCCATGTGGTAAGTTACCATTTTAAAACATTTTCTAGCAAGAGGAAAAGGGCAATTTATTTCGAGATCATTCATTTGTCCGGCCAGTAGAAACTTATGCACATGTGCACTGGAAGAACAGAGGACAATTTAAAAGTGTCCTTATTTGTGAAAATACTTGTCATTATTTTTCCTCAGGGTCTCTATCCGGCAGTCTCATTCTTCTTAAGTTTCCTGCAGGGTCTCTTAAGATCTGGGCCATTTTTCTTGACAGATCTAAACAATTTGCCTCACACACATTAACAGATTTTGAGTGAGCAATTGAAAGTGCTCCTTATAGAATCAACAACATTAACATCATTTAGATAATGAGTTTAGAGTGAGTCATTTGGCTGAGTAGGCAGTTTCCATCTCTAGAGTTAATCTCACGGGGAATCTCCTATAGATGGCCAAGGATACTAAGAGAACCATTCATATTGTCATGGGATAACCATGTTATGACATACACAGCTGTCAGAGAGCCCAAGCCAAGTTTTAAAAAAAAGAGGAATGAACCATTTGCACAGAAGAATAAATATTAGAAAGGCAAGTCCTTTTTCCTAAATGGCCATAGAGAGAATGGTTAGTAAACTACTACTGAGTTATGCCAAATCATTAGCAAATAAAGAATGAAGAAATCAATTTTTGACTCTTCCTAATGAAAACAGACCCTCTTTTTACAATGGCCATCCACAAAACATATGAAATCAGTTTTAAGATTTTAAAGAACCCTTCTCCTATAAAACGCTCATTATTATTTAGGCTATAAGCAATAGATTCTTGTTGGCAGGTCTTCAATAACACACTCTGAGAATAAATCTGCTGCTTTTGTTTGTTCTTCTGTATTTGTTTTATTACTATAATAAATTTTGTACCATTTGGAAAATATGTTCTCGACTCTATCTTACACTTAATTATTGAATTGAGTATATTTTATAAGAAAAGAAATATCTGCAAGGAATATATTGCCATCAGAGCACCATTTAGTGTTTTAGGCAAGACCAAAATTCTGGGTAGATCTCAAAGGAGTGTGATATCCAAGATAGAGAAGTAGTCAGACAGATAGTTCTGTCTTTCTAATCTGATTTCTACATTCACAAGTACTGACTCTGCAAATCAGTGTGTGAAAATATAATTAAGTAGCCCTCGACTTACAACAGTTCGTTTAGTGATCATTCAAAGTTACAACAGCATTTAAAAATGACTTATACCGTTTTTCACACTTACAACCATTGTAGCATAGCCATGGTCACATGATCATATTCATGACAGTTGTAATGTCGCGGGAACCTGTGATCACCTTTTGCAATTTTCTGACAAAGTCAATGGGGAAGTCAGATTCACTTAACTGTGTTATTAACTTAACAAAGTGATTCACATAACTGTTGCAAGAAAGGTCGGAAAATGGGGCAAAATTCACTTAACAAATGTCTTGCTTAGCAACAGGAATGTTGGGCTCAGTTGTGATCATAAGTCGAGGTCTACCTGTATACCAATGGACACCTGGATGGTTTTCAACTTTCTGAGTACAACTTTATTTTCTAAATAACTAACTGATTTCACAGGCCAAATGATTTCAAAGTAGTCATACAGTTGATGAATATGCTTTATTATGAACAATTCATTTTCTATACATTTACATCTGGATAGTTATCACCTTTTCTACTTATATCCAGTTTTGAGATGATAATAGGAAGATTTTTGGAAAAGCTATAGGTTATTGCTTTTCAACTCTCAGGGTCTATAAATCTGATGTGTTGGATTCATGAATGGTTAAATTGTTGAAATTAGCAAAGCCCACATTAAATGTCCCCCTTACTGATGGAAACTCACTGGAGATTTTGGCCATTAGCTTTTTCTCAACACAACCTAACTATTAGATTTTAGTTTTGTGGGAAGGAAATGAATAAAAACCCTTGTGTAAACTCCAGAAGAAAATGTAGATTATGAACTATATACAAAAGCAATGGGCAAACTCATAAATGAAATATTACCATTTCTCTACTTGATGCTTATCAGATAGGAACTGTAAGAAACTGGGGAAATTCAATAGAATGCTGATCCATCCAGCTCAGTCCTAATTCTGATGTGAAATATTTATTATCAAAATAAATATTTGTCCTTGCCTGATAGATCCCAAAGACCAATTTTTTAGCACATAATGAACATTCACAGACTCTGTTTATTCTTCTCTTATTAGACTGGAGTTTACTTTGATGAATGTCATTTTGTTTGGGGAATTTAATTCCTTTGGTGGTTTCCTTAACATATATGTGTTCTGATCAGTTAGCTCTGCAACAAGTTACGTGATTGATGTGAGGAAGAGAATACAGCCAGTGTCAGACATCAAACTGTCTTTAGGTGGTTCACTGAAAAGTTCAATGTGGCTCAAGGTAAAACAAAATCTACTCAGCATTTATAAAAGTTGTTGAATGTATAACTGAGTTTGGGAGGAAACTCTTTAAATATATGCCTATTTCTGGTTTATTAGGTATACATCTGGATAGCTAAGTCTCAGTTAGGAACAAAATTTATTTTTCATTGTTCACAGATGTACCTCCCTATTAGCTAATAAGTTGAACAAATGCATTTCAATGTGATTTTCAAAGCTTTCATTTCAGGAAATTGCTTACTCCTGGAATGCCAAGAGTTTCAGTTAACATTTCACTAGGGCATTATACTGCAATTACGTTGATTGATGGCACTCTTTGAAACAGCAACCAGAAGAGGTCTACTGAGCCACTTCAGATCGCTAAACTCAATATTGGTCTGCAGATGGGCTTCCACATTTTCTTTCATACCTGCAGAATAACCTGTAGTTACAGAGCAGTAACTCTGAAGTAGGCTTTAATATTACACTGCCATGTCTATAATGGAGTAAAGAAATAACATAAGAAGATAGTACAGTAGTATTGTCTAAAATCAAAACACTTATTCATGGCAGAATCCCATAAAAATAATATATCCAGTAATGATCGCATACAGACATGGATCTTTTATGAACAATAATATGTGTATCAATATAAACATTGATTTTACCTGAGCAGTTATTGAAATTTAAACATCATTTTTTCTACATATAGAGACACAAGTGCATATGTATTTATCGCAGTTTCTAATAAAGTTCAATGTTTTTCAATGGACAAAAGCTAATTAAAAGTAATATAACTTTAAATCTGAATGGTTTTTGTTTTTAAATCGTGGCTATACATTCCAGGGACATCCAACAAAATGGAGATGTTATTTTCTTTGGTTTGAAGGATTTTCAATGCAGGTTGCATAAATATGTCAATGAGATGAAGAGAACAATTCTAATCTTTCTTGGTCACCACAAGAAAGAAAGAAAAATCTGTAGGCTGCAACACAGCAATTAAACAAAATACTAATTGCTTGCAAGAACAGCTCTCTTCTGAAACAGGAATGTAATATTTTTTACAACTCAAAAGATTTAACAAGGCAATATAGACGCACTCAAAATTCCATATGGTGTGTTTCACATTTAAATGTGGGATATGTTTTTCAGAGGAAATAAGCTTTTACTGGCAACATTCAGGAGCATATATAAATTGAAGTGATAACAGATCACTTTAGATTTAAAAGGAAATTAATTTGCTTTTAAAGTAAAAGACTCCCGTTATTATTACTGCTGCACAAAGGAATGTGAGGATAAAAGCTCCAGGTTCAGCACTATCAAACAAGGTACTGTATGTCAGTGTGTCATTCACTCCTCAACTGCAACATAACACAGAAAATAAAACAGTATAATAAAATTAAGACACTTTCATGCATTAAACATAGGCTATATTTTTCTTCTCCTCCTTTCTTCATTTAGTGAGCATCTGAGTGAGGTTGACCTCATACCATACTGCTGTGGTTAGCTGCTGGACAATCAAAATCCTTTTTAATCGTTTCCCATGTTTTTCAACCGCAAAACATGTTTTGTTTTATCTTTTAAATTGAACCTCAGGTTTTTCAATCATCTTTAGGTTGCTTCCCCCATATTTTTTTAGGTAGTTTGTTGGGCCTTCAACAATCCAGGCCACTTTTGCTACAGTAATCTGTATCAAAGGCAATGTTCTGTCACTCTCCATACAAATAATCTTAATTTATGCTTTTGCATTTCATCTTCAGATGTAGGTTTATCACTGCCCCTCTGTCTAAGGGTATCATTCTTGAGATAGTTACATAGAGAGAGACTCCTAGGATGTACCATAGGAACCATAGGTATGTACTGTAGGTACGACATTAGGAAAACATGTTTATTAAGTGCACATGTCTGAGAGAGATGTAAGAAGAGGGGCAGGACTAATGTATCAAAGTTCCATGTCTTTGTTTTCACATAAGCATTATCTTGATGCCAGTTGATGGGAACACTGCTGTTTCAGAAAGAGTGGGCACTTTCTAGGACAGTGATTGCAAACCTGTGGCACGTGGAACCATTTCTGAGGGTACACGAGGCGTTGCCCTACTAGCTCCAGTGCATGTGACTTCCGATTTGCCCGTTGGGCCATTTTTCACCCTCTGAAGACTATAGGGAAGCTCCCTGAACCCTCTGGAGGGTGAACAATGGGCCAATGGGGAGCACATGAGGCACATGCATGCGCAATGCAGTTTGTGTGTGTGCTGGCACATGCACGCGTGCACGCTGCCATTTTTGGCACGCAAGAAGAAAAAGGTTCGCCATCACTGTTCTAGGAACTCCATAGATCAATCACCTGAACCAGTTTTTCTTAACTGGGAAATCTTGACACTAGCCTGTAATGTCTTGTTTTGGGAGAGAGTTATAGTAAGGGAAGAGTATAATTTGAATAATATATCTAGCTAATTCTACGCTGAGCAGTAAGGATGGGAAGTCTTAAAAATAAACCTCTTTTTCAGATAGCAAATGAAAGGACTTTATCCATCTGCATGCAAATTCAGCAAGCAGCAGTATTATCAGCGCCAATACACACAAACAAAAATAACTGGAAGAATTAATTCCCCCAAATAAACAGGCAGGAGTTTAGGACTGATTTGGAAAGCAAGGATGGTGTGTGGTGTGTGGTGGTGGCAGAATTCCCTTTGTTCTTTTTAATTAAATCCTTCAACCACCTCACTACACTGAATCAAAACTGAAACTTTTAAAATACTTAGATGAATATAAAATTGGTTCTGGGTCTGTAGCTGATTTGGCAGCATACCAATGGAAGGAATGAATAGATTTCTACATGGCTGTCTGTGAAACTGGCTTGGAGCTAAAGATTGCATTCAGCCAATACAGTTTTTCACTACAACTCCATCAGTATTTTCATGCAAATCTGCTATATATCACATACTGTGCACCGAAAAGCCCTGAATTTAAAGCAGAATAAATATATTTTAGTATCAGTTTAAAGAGGCTGTATTTTCTAGTTATATATTTTGGGTTGATGTGCATGCTGGCCAAACGTGTCATCTGTTGGCCAAATCCAAGATTACCTTGGTTCCCTATAAACTAAATCAGAGTTTTTGAGCAGCAGCTTATTGTACTTATCTGGAAGTGATTCATTAAAACAAAGCTGTTTGTTCCACTGTCTACCATGGAAGAAATGCTAATGAACAGCAGAAAAAGAATGAAAGGAAAACTAGAGCCACATGCAAGGATAAAGCATGCTAAACAGAAATTAGTTCTGTGTGTATGTATGTCTTTCTGGGCACGCGTGCACGCATGCACACACACATGAAAAGTGATTATTTTAGAATAGAATGGACTATAATGTCCAGCAGTTGTAGGTCCTGGAAAATGCACTACTTGTGCCAAATTTCTATAAATGTGGAGAGTCTATGCAAAGAAAATTTTTGTTTGTGAGGAATAACAATGCTGATTTTAGGAATCAATGTTCTTGTTTCATTCCTATTTGTTATCTACTTCTGCTGAAAATGTTGTAGCCACAGATTAGTTCCCAAATGAACACAAAAACATATTAAAATAAAAATAAATAAATAAATAAACATATTAAAATAAAGAAGCAAGACTTTTAACTGGGAATCCAGTGAAATGAGTATGATTAACCCCATGATTAAGCACCATCCAATTTAATCTGACTAACACATCAGCAAAATCGAGTGCATGGAGTGGACTGTGAGAGGAGTTGGATTAGGCCAGGGATGTCAAACTTTATTTCATTGAGGGATGCATCAGGGTTGTATTTGATCTCGTGGGTGGCGTGGCCAGAGTGGGCCTGGCCAGCTCAACATCAGGTGTGTCAGTGGTCCCTGTGGTGGCCTTTGGTTCGTCTCTGCCAGCGAAAACAGGATCCCGAGCTCCACTTCTGGCTGCAATTCTCTGCCAGGGAAAACAGAACTTGGCAGTCCCGCTTGCGATCTTCCTGAGTTCCGTTTTTGCTGGCAGAAGCACTGTGGGCTGGTTCTTCGATGTTTCCAGGGCGGTCCTGCAGGCCAGATTTAAACACCCTGTAGGTGAATCTGCCGCCCGGGCCTTGAGTTTGACACCCCTGGATTAGGCTAAAAAATAGATGCATTTTAGGGAGGTCGGTTAAGAAATTTTAAGTGTTAATTCTACAGTTCTACAGAATTTAAAACACATCAGAGAGAATGACCCTATTCCCAATAGCCATCATTCAGGACTAACCTTGATTTCTAACTTGATCTGCATGTTTATGGTGTAGTACCTGTACTGGATACTCTTAAATTCTGGTTCTCTTTTTTAACGGACAAATGCTTCAAATAAATATAATTCATATTTTGAAGTGAGTGAAGCATTCTGTAAACCTAATGCTATTTAGCAGTTTGCTCTCTTTGGAGCAATTAATTTTTAAAAGATGCGCACACAAACTCATTTAAAATCATTTGTTGCCTTATTGCTCTCAGTAGGCTGTTACTTTAAATAAGCCAATTCATTTAACTAGTTCACAGGAGAAAGAAAATATTTATAATGTGCTTTCAAAATATATTTCCCTTCCCTACTCAAATTACCGAAAGTAGGATTAGAAAAAAAATATTGAAAAGTTGATTTCTATTAATAGCTTAGCAAAGTTCATTCTTGCAAAGAATCTAGTAGACAAAATTGCTTTACTGAAGCAATTCATGCTGTTTATTGTTTGATTATTTACAGGAAATGTGTTAAATGAAAAGCAGAGGCACCAAATGTGCTGCTGTCTTTTTCTCCCATTCCTGGAGCCAGGCAGAAAGTGTTACAGTATATAATTTATTAATTGCCCTTTTCTAGAGTCTTCAATACTTAAGACAATGTAAAGTCTAGCTAAGTTGCCATCACCACCCAAAACTCTGCCTTTAATACCATCTCTCGTTTCAAATACTTGTTCTAAGATTTCTGCCTGTCATTAGGGTCCACAATAACAATCAAAGAAATAATTCAAGAATTTAGGTATATACATTCCTATTATATGACTAATATAAACACTAGGAAATATATTCCCATACCCTCTTCTACTCAGTGCATAATATATTGGACAGCAATTCTCCCCATTCCGTCATCTTTAGAGCAGTAGGCACATCAAATCCAGATGGAATTTAAGGGCTGCTCTTCTATGGAGTTTTTAAAGAATTTGGTTGCACACAGCCTTCCTATCATCACACACAGGAAGCTGGAATGTTGGTCTTTTGAAGTGTTTTCATCCAAACACTGATGATCTCTTGCCAGGAATTCTCTGAGCCAAAGGAAGATAAGCAGAAGCATCACAGCATAATCTAACAGAAAAAAGTTCATTTGGTTTCTTAAAATTAACGGAAAACGTATTCCTAGCAGGGGTTTTTCGGGGTGGCTCATAACATTACAATATTTCTTAGCCTAGGACATAAGGAAAATGTTTTTCACACTAAAGTTTTATTTCGGTTATAACAGATAGCATGCAAAGAAAGCTGTTAAACTTTACTCATTATTCTTTTCTTGTGCTTAATATCCCTTAATAGACCTTAATTAACTTGCACCAAGAACAATCCATATGCAAGCCTACTCAATATCAGCCAATAACACATCATTACCATACAAAAAGCAAATTCCCTACTGAGGGGGTGGCAGATGCAAATCTGTGATAACAAAAAAAAAATCTATCTATCTATCTTATCTCCACATTGCAGATATTCTAATAAGCTCCATTGATGTAATAAAATGTGCAGCTGAGATATCCAGCTTCAATGCAGCACTATTGAATAGACTGTTGTAGAGCACATTTATTGTGGGGCACGATATTACCAATATGTTTACACATCTACTCTAGAGAAGATACATCAGTGCTTTTTCCCATTTAACAACACAGGGAAACAACAACCAGGAAGAACTTGTAGCCTTGGTATAAACATACCACATTCCAACAAATACTTAATGTCATACATTTCTATGGGCTTACAGCTACCTCCTAAGTGGACACATATTCAGATAGAATAACAGAAAAACAAAGTTGGAAAAGACTTTGGAGGTCTTCTAGTTCAAACCCTGCTGAAGCAGGAAACACTATACCATTTCATCCAAATTGTTGTCCAATCTCTTCTTTAAAACATCCACTATTCTTAACTACAGAGAGCAGATCAAGCAATGCAAGAAATAGCAATAGGTTTACTATAATCTTATGAAAAACAGAAGGATTTTTTTTTTTAAAGTGGAATGAATACATGATTCATTCAGAAAAAAAAAAGTCTAGAATACATGCAGCAAATGTTAAGGCCACAGCAACAATAAAAAACAATCATGATTAATGATACAGGGAAATGCTGTTTGCTTTCTAAGATAAGTTACGTTGATTAATTTTTACACAATAGAAAACTTCTTGGATATGTTTATATAGTTATCAGAAATGAAACATGATTCAAGGAAATCTTTGTCTTTCATTTTATCGGACTTACTGAACTCGCTTGTTTTCTGCCATATGGGAGAAGAGTTCAGATTTTCTTTTGATCTACTGCTTCTATTTCAGACAAGCCCTCTTCGTATGGCAAATGGCACGCTTCATCGTTACACTGTTCTTCTAACACAGTGATGTATTATTAATAACTTTGTCATGTGTCATGATATATAACAGTAGTTGTGATTCTTTCTAGCAACCAATATGCCCAAAACTCATTCCTGGAATCGCTTGAGATATTGTACACATGTAGACATTTTTAATATTTGTTCTTAAAAGAGACAGGTTGAAAAGTTATTCCACGCCAAACTGAATTTTATTAGTGCTAAAATCCACTATATGCAAACATGAAACACAATGTGACCTTCTGTGAGAAGCTGCTTTGGGAACTGTTTGGATTTGAGGAGTGCTGGGACTGGTTGCCGATAGATGTTCACTCTATCATGCCACAAATTGCATCCTGTGCTCCAATACTAGCTTCACCTTTGGCTAGCCTTTCAACAAGTCTGCCTGCTTACCATTCCAGACATATACAGATAGTCCTCAACTTACAACAGCTCATTTAGCGACCATTTGAGGTTACAACAGCACTGAAAAAAGTGATTTATGACCGTTTTTCACACGTATGAGCACTGCAGCATCCCCATGGACACATGATTTACATTAGGATGTTTGACAACTGGTTCATATTTAAGATGGTTGCAGGGTCCCGGGGTGTGTGTGTCATGTGATCATTTTTGGTGATCTTCTGACAAGCAAAGTCAATAGGGAAGCCAGATTCACTTAACAACCAGGTTACTAATTTAACAACTTAAGAAATGTGGCAATTAAGGCCGTAAAATGGGACAAAACTCACTTAACAAATTTCTTACTTAGCAACATAAATATGGGGTTCAATTGTGTTCGTAAATTGAGGACTGTACATACATACAAGCTCTTTGAGTTTTAGAAAGATTAAATAAAAATAAATACATACATACACTCATTTTGAAGCACTCTCTAAGCCCTCTATACATATAGAACGCACCCAAGTAGAATGTACTGCAGTAAATAATATGCAAGAAGGACCTCCACATTGTTGAATTCACTTTTAATATACTTTTTGGTCATGTTCATGAAAGAGATGGGTTCCTACCGGTTCTATCCGGTTCTATAGAACCAGTAATAACTCAGTGGTGACGTCATGGAGCCGGTTCCATCAATATCTCTGTGGGCGCCGTCATCTTGGATTTTGCTTCTGAGCATGTGCACAAGCACATGCTGCGCGCACCCTGAGCGAACCGGCAGCAAATATATTCACAACCCACCCCTGGATCATGCTTCTCAGTCCATATCTCTAAGCTTTCAGCAAAGAACTCTACAAATATAAGTTTGAAGCACTTGGTCTTCCAAGCGACCTAGCAATTGTAGAGATTACAGCATTTCGGGTCACTTACACACACAGAATAGACCTGTTACAGACTGGTGGTTCTTTTGTCTGGGTACACTGAAGGTGCATACTGGAGTTGAGCCATAGGTATCTGCAAGTAGGATTAGGAGCTTTTGGCAAGATAATAAGAGAAATATTGTGTCATTACAATATTTTTCATTGTTTATTTATCTGTCTCATCATCTTAGCTATTGTCTATCCACTGTAGGATAAAAGCCTTTTCTGCATGTTTCTAACCAATACAGTCCTGACCTTCCTTTTGCCAATTGGGCCTGTAATACTTGCTGATGTTGTCAATCCATCTTGTTTTAGGCATCAAGAGAGTAAAAGAATTGAAATGGAAATGGGCTGGTCACATAGCAAGAAGGACTGATGGCAGCTGGAGCAAGGCAGTCATAGAATGGATCCCACTTCATAAAAAGCGTCCACGAAAGAGACCTAAAACAAGATTTATCCATCTATTACCTACTTATTTATTATTAGACTTTTACCCCATTACAATCTAATAGACTCTCAAGGCTTGCAAATGTAATAGCAATCCTAAAAGCCAATAAACAAAAACAAAGTAAAGCCTAATACCATAAAGAACGTAATAACCATCAAAGAACTGTCACGATTCAAACACTCTCTGGAAAACTTGTTCTTCAATATCTTCCAGAATGTGGCCAAGGTAGGAGGAGCAGTTCTAACCTCAAGTGGGAAGCCGTTGTCACCAAAAACACTTGTGAGCATCAACCCAAGATGGGGAAGAAACAGCTGCTTCTTCCCATCACATTCATAACAGCTGGGCTGACTTCAGTAGTATACAGTATATGCTACTATAAGTAACCTGGCACAGAACTTTAAATAACTTTGTAGGTCAACACTAGATAGTCAATAGCTTCCAGAAGTTATTAGACCACCAATGTGAGGTGTAGGGTTTCCTACTTAGGAATGGGGTTGGACTAGAAGACCTCCAAGGTTCCTTCCAACTATGTTATTCTAAATTCTAAATTCAATGCAAGGCTTGTAAAATGGGTGTCACTTGCTCTCAAAGATAACTGCTGGCAAGCATTCAAGCTCCTGTATTCTATGCCAAATGAAGCTTTCAATTAGTTTTTAAAGACAGTTCCATGTAGAGCATGTGACAATACCACGGACATTGTTGCTTGACCATAATAAATTATTCATCTATATCTAATTAAAAGCAAATATTTGGCAGTAGAAAATTGACAAAGCCAATTTGATGAAATTGTCTAAATAAACACGAAGGTGTTCTTAGCTTCCACAGGATCAGACAAATGTATTTCCACACGTTTGTTAGACAAAAATAATAAAACAAGGAATCTACAAAACTTGCAGCTGAAATGCTGAATAAAAATATGGCTGAAACATTTTCATTTGTTACTGATAATTAATACAATTATAGCCATCTTTTTTATTCTGTCAGTTGAATCTATTTATAGTGAATCTTACTTGATTCACCATAATTTCATTCCTCCCACAACCCATTTACAAGCCTTTACTAAAAAAAAAATCAAATAAATTCTTTTGCATGCTAATATCACTGTCTCTGAAGGACAAAAAAGGGGATCTGAGATATAAACCTGACAAAACTGGCATGTGCAGATTAACCACTGCTGTGGTTATAGAAGCCTAAAAATTATCTACATGAAGCTTTTTAGTATGCCAACTTGCTAACAACAGACATATAAGTTCACACATTTATTTTGTACTCTGGTAACATGTGCCAAAATGTGCCAAACATATGTCAAAATTCCCCATAGGCTGGTGAATTTAGACTATAGACTGGCTGTGAATGGAAAGAAAGAAAACAGAAGTCTATATAAATGTTTTATTGTGTATTAAGTTATTTACAATTTTATTTAATGTTGGTTTAGCAGCCATGGAAAAGCTGGAATAGATTTAGGACTGTAAAAGGTAAGAAAAGATAATCCAAATACTAGTTGGTCAGCAGACAACTTGACTGTCCTAGAGCCATGCTTTGTAAAAGTTTATATAAGATACTTCTGAAGCAAATTATTCAGAATGATGGAGCTTAAAATTCACCTATGAAGAAGTCCAAATAATGAATTCAATAAGTCCAAGTTTAATTATATCAAATTAGTCAGTGTGATTCAAAGTAAAAGGAAAGGAAAGGAGTACCTGAAGGTTTTATTCCACTGGTCGTTGCTGATTATAGGAGGTGGCACTAATCTCAGTTTCAAGGCCACTGAGCCAGCACTCTCTGTAGTCATGTCTGCAGTCATGCGGCCAGCATGATGTCGCAGGATGCTGTTTCCTCCCCACCAAAGTGGTATATATTTATCTACTTGCATTTGCATGCTTTCAAACTGCCAGGCAGGCAGGAGCTAGGTGAAGATGCAACTTGCAACTTGGTCTTGACAAGACCAGCATCGGAACTACTGAGCCATCACACTTCCTATAATTGTGTGAAAAACTTCAAAAACAACTAGAAAATTTAAACATGCCAACCCAATCTAAAATAAATGCATATTGGGGCAAAACTTCTCAAATGCATTTTCTGGTCTAGCCATTGAAGGTCAGAGGTGGGTTCCTGCCGTTTTAGACCAATTCACTAGAACAGTTAGCAGGAATTTCCCCCCACTGAACCGGCAGCAACGGCCAGCTGGAAACCCCCCCGAATCGGTCCTCTGGCTGAAAATCTGTCCATCAGAGTAAAATTTAATAGAAAATAACCCTCTGTTCATGCGCAAAGCCTCCTGCGCATGTGTAGATGATTTTAACCCAGGAGCGACAGGGGCGCACATGCGATCATAGCGAGCGTGCAGAAAACGTGAACTTCCAGCGCAACCCCAAACCAGTAGGAAAGGTAAGTGGAACCCACCCCTGTTGAAAGTTAATAAGCCTTGTCTGTGATTACTAAACAAAGAATCAAGACTAAAATTGCTAGAATAGTAATGAAATTATTATTTATTTTATTTATTTATATCCCCCTTTATTGTTTTTATAAATAACTCAAGGTGGTGAAGATCCACAAAAGTCCAAACTTTCAGATTCATGCTGGAGCCCATCTTCAGGAAACTTCTCTCTACTTTGGGCTATTCTATGAGTCACGTTTATGGGGTGCCTTCCTATTGGCTGATTGGTGTGTTGATGGTTGGTAATTGGCTGTGATTTCCTTGTGCTGCCAAGCTGTCGGCTCTTAAGTATTTGATAAGATGGTGGTAAATTAGCACTCCTGTTAACTGAAAAGTGGCCCATTTCTCAGGCTTCAATCATTTCCCTGGCTATCTTTGTACTGCATGGCCAACAATCTTAGTAGCTGTGAAGTTAAATGAGTGTCCTTGTTCACTACAATGTGAGGCTACCAATGAGTTCAGGTGTCTTTGTCTGACTGCTCACTTGTGTTCTTGCAATCTGGTGGTTAGCTTCCTCCCCGTTTGCCCTACATAGTTACAGGGGCAACACATGCAGGGGATATGGTAGATTACATTGGAACTATCACCCACCTCCAAACAATCTTTTCAATGCATATAATGCATTGCATAATTTGTCCTTATATGGTAGCCTCTGTGCAGTGTGTTATGCCACTTGCAGATCTCGGAAGCTGTGTCCTACTGCTTCCAAAATGTTTTTGATGTATGGTAGGATATGCCATATTTGGTCTTTTACCTTCTTTTTTCTTTTCTCTCCTTTGCTTTTTGTGCAGGCATTCTGTAATAAATGCTTGTGGGTACCCATTATACTTGAATTGTAGGTATCTTCTCTCTAGTGTTCAGCTTGCAAACATATCCAACACACCTTCCTCCTCCTATTTTTCCCACAACAATCCTGTGAAGTGAGTTGGGCTAAGAGTGAGTGACTGGCCCAAAGTCACCCACTAGTTTTCATGCCTAAGATGGAACTAGAACTCACAGCCTCCTGGTTTCTAGCCCAAACTGGCTTTATGATGAAACTCTACTTAGAACACCATGCAAAATCCGTATCATTGCACCCTCAAAAAGGATAATCAAGGCTAATGAAGAGCTGTACAAAAACAGATGAACAAAAAAAATAGCAAGATTATATTATTTATCAAGAAAGAGTAAAATATTTGGGGGTGTTTTATTTTATATAGAAGCATACGAAAATTACACATGCTATTAAAAATAGATAAACGTATTTTTAAAAATTAAGAAACTCTGGTCAACCCATAATGCCAAATGATGTGAATTTGGGAACAATATGAGATGCAATTTCACCCAACACAGAGAACCTGGGGAATTGGCTACAAAACATAATTATGATAGGCATTGTTGTTTGGCTTTAAATAGGAATATGACAGATTCATGAATGCTATCAGTGCATACAGATTCTCGTAATTAAATACTATTTCCATTATCTCAAGTAATAGTCCTGTCATTAGCCGATGCTCTGGAACAAGATGAGTAAGAAAGTGTGGTGGATTTATGCTCCACATTATGACGCATCTGGATAGTGGAATTAGGAAATTAGACCTTTGGCTTTATCTAATATTACCCTTGATATTTCTGCCAAGTGTGTTTTCTCCATGATAGCCTACCTATCTAGCAAACAATAGGAATCAAACAGCATATAGAGAGAATCTTCAGACAAGTGCCAGTAGTCAAAAATGAACTCGCTTCCAGTCAATAATTTTTTTAAAGATGTTTTGATTTAGGGTGGTTGAGAGAGGGAGCATATGGTATAAAAAAGATGAGTGGAAGTCTACTGAAAAAAAATGCCTCATGTGTACCATGTGATAACATTATTGCAATGAAAGGAGCAAGTGTTTATTCTCACTGTCAGACAAGGAAAGGACAGGAGGTACCCATAAATACTTATGGGTACCCATCCCAGCATGGCATAAAAATCTATCTCAGCTCTGCATTCTTAAATAGAGACAAGAAAGTTAGATAACTGGTTTCCCTGCAAGAAAACCATACATGCAAAGTTCTACACATCCATATATACCTAGCACATTAAAAATTTGCCTCATCCCTCCCTCCAGCCAGCCAGCCAGCCATCCCAGTACTAAAGACCTGAGCCTCTTCCTTTCAGAAATAAGACTTTTATTTACTCCCTTCCCAGCTGTGAAGATCTCTGCCCTCTAATCCTTTTTTTTTTTTTTACAAAATGGCTACTTGTGGCAAGAGAATCTTGGGTTCTAATTTCACCAGCTTCAAATCTCACAATTGCCTAAAATATTTAGATAAGGCAAAGTTTGGGGTTGGCCAACAATCTGTCTGTTCAACTTCAAGGCACCCAATTTTCTTGACAGCCATCCCTTGCATTTATATTTTAAAATAAAAGGCATGGCTCTTAATAGACATTTGAAAGCAAAGGCAACTAGCAGCGTGGCTGATGAGCTGCCAGTGACATTCTTCAGTGCTGTCAGGGACAGAGCTTTCTCCCCCATATCACCTCTCACTGATAGACAGCACATGATCTGACCTTATCTCTGCGTTCTCATACCCTGCAACCATTACCAGCCCTTCAAGCAGTTGATTGTAAGCCAAACAACCAAGATTTGAGTGCAAGCGAGCCACCATGATTGGCTTGTCAAAAATTATCCAAAACTTCAGTACTTCATCACTGTGATTTGGCAAAACAACACCCCAGAACATGATTCCTTGGATGGCTGATGGATGGAACAAAGCTTAGTTGGTCCTGACAAAAATTATTCATTATTGTGATGGAATAACTAATGGATTTTGAGAAACCAGACAATTAAGACAACTAGAGAAAGAAAACAGGGCAATAACAGAAAATAATAACTAAAGAAAAAATTGTTGGGTCCTGGGAAGTGGGGAAGGATGCGAAAGTGACTCAGAATAAATCCATCTTAATTACACCTGTGCAAGAGAATTACTTTGGTGTGCTTTAAAAATCTTGGTTGTTTGGTGTTAATCTCTATTTATCTGGATATTGGTTGCAGGAGAAGATGCGTTCTGTTTTGTTGTTGTTTCCTTATTTTTATTGCCTCTTGAATGAAGTGTAAGCATGGTTTATTTTTTTGTGCCTATTGATGGCTTAAGTATCTATATGCTACCTGGAATTTCCTAGCATTTTTGTACTTAAGATTAGTCTAGGATGCTCATTTTCCAGTTTCCCAGATGAAATTACTGTTGAATCTTCCATGTATTGTGAGTTTTCATCATGTCTTGATTACTACTTGGTGTTTACGGATGCACTCTGTTAGTGTTCTGTCCATCTGTATTACATAAAGGCTATACAGTCTTTACACTGTACGTTATAGGTGACTCCTATTTTTTTTCTTCTTCGGTTACTAGATTTTTTTCTTGTTAAAAATTAGAAGTTTTTAAATTATTGTGCAATGCAGCCCTTTATATAGTATATTACAGTAATCTGTGAGCTTGGTATAAGAGTGAGGGTAACTCTAGCTAAGGTTTCTCACTGCAGATATAGCTACAATTGTCATACAAAACTCAGATGAGCAAATCTCCTTGAGTGACAGCCTTTCCTTGATTTTCCAGAAGAACTCAAGAATCCAGGAAAGCTTTGTCCTGTTTCAAAGTTAGTGGCATCATCCCATCTCAAAGACCACCTCCCAAATCTAACTATTCTGCAGTGTCCTGTCTTCACTCAGGTCCGTGGAAGCACAGGACCACAGGACACATCCTGATTGGTTGATTCGCAGCCAGCGCCGACTATAAAAGAGCTGTCAAAATGCCAGCTGGGCGCTGTTGTTGTTAGCGCTCCAGCCATTCTGTTAGCTAAATAAAGAGCTGTTAGCCTTCAGCCTGGTCTCGCCACAGTTTGTTCTGCCCAAGCCAGAGACAGAACATGTGTTCTTCCCCTACATCTTACTGCAAAACATTATCCCACAGATTACATTAAATAACCAGTGACAGCCCTAAGCCATGAAGGTTTTGAATTCCTGCAATGCGTTCCGTGCCCTCCTTAAAACATGGAGGCTGAAATTTCTCTGGACTCTCAGCACTGAGGACTCCACTGCCATCCCAGCAAGGAAGTCCAGAGGTCCAAGAAGAATTGTTGCTAAGCAAAAGCATAGGAACAATTATTTTAAGATGAAATAGACAAATAAAATAAAAATAAACAAAACTGGTGTCCAGATGTGCCTGGACATGGCTCAGGTCTGGAAGGGAAGAACAGACTGAACCTGAATCCCAGCAAGATGGATTAGCTGTAGGAACAAAGGCCTGTCTATTACATGGAGATACCATCTTTAGTTCTGAACAGGATTGTACTCTCTTGAGCATGACTGGTTCATAATTTGGAGATTCACTTGGACTCCCGGCTCCTCCTTAAGAAACAAGTGGCAGCTGTAGCCAAGGGGATATTTACACAGGTCTTGTGACCCTTCCTGGTACCAAAGGCCTTATATGGGGCTGCCCTTAGCCAATACATTAATAATAGTGTTCAGATTTTACAAGCAAAATTGCTTCTACCAATTCTAAACTGTCTGTCTGTCTGTCCCATCTTAACTCAGGATAACTCCAGGCAGCTTAGAATCATAAAAAAATAAAAACTGTACAAAGATAAAAACCTAAATAAAATCCTACACAGGGCCAAATACCACAGCCCAGTTAAAAGATGGAGAGGGTGGCAGCAAGATGGAGGGGAAGGTGGGATCTGTCGTTAATCGATCAACCACCTCCACTGTAATACTTTCTTAATTGAGCCCCAAGCCAACTTTATAGGTCTTTAGGTTCTTATAGTCAGAAGGGATTGGAGCTAGCCTCACTCCAGGTGAGGGGTTAAGATATTCCAGAGGTCAGGTGCTATGGCAGACATGGACGCCAGGAGCAGGAATATTCATGCTGCCAGAGCCCACAGCCTGCTCCTCTGCCAGCATGGGTGGAATGGGATATTCCCAGTGGGGTGATACACTGGAGATTCTGCCACAATTTCCATTGCTAAGTCACCAAAACCAGCATGCATAAGTATGGCATTCAGATTTTTAAACAGTGGCTCCCCTTGGGAATGAATTTATATTCATTTGAGACCATGTGAGCAGCAAGGTAAAACTTATATGACATACCAATACACTTTTCACATGCAGGCATTACAGCACAGCTGATGTTTGACAAGCCTAAACAATATATTTCTAATAATACTGTGTAGCCATCAATGCTGTAACAGAAAAAGAAGGAAAAACCCACCCTTAGAGAGACAAATATTTATTCACAATTGGCCATATTCGTGAAATGCAAATGATGATATTCTGCTCTTTCAAAAAATGAGCCTCTACATGTGGAATTTCATGATAAAAAGCTCTAATGTCCCTGTTTTCACTTGATAAACCCTGCTAGGTTACTGATGCGTGAATGTGCTGAAATTGAATTACTGTATAACAGCAATTACT
>JANHFT010005738.1:36527-59920 GCA_032467955.1 Pseudoxenodon macrops | reverse complement strand
ATTTTAGCGCATGCGCTCAAAAGCCTGATTGGGCTTATTATCCGGGGAGGTCTTATTTTCAGGGAAACAGGGTAGTCTAGTATTTCTGCTGATACTCATTTCTCTCATAGGCTCTGGAGAAAGAGTTGGATCTTTGCTCCTCCACCAGCAGAAAACTTATTGAAAAGTATTTCAGTGCTCGAATCCAGCAACAGGTGAGGCCGATCCCAGCTCCTGTTTAATAATATGATAATAGCAATAGTAATAGCACTTAGATTTACAGTACCCTCTAAGCTGTTTACAGAGTCGGTATATTGCCCCTAAGAATTTGGGTTCCCATTTTATCGACCTCGGAAGGATGGGAATCAAACTTGAGTCAGTCAGGATCGAACTCCTGGTATGTGAGCAAAGTTAGTCTGCAGTACTGCATTCTAACCACTACGCCGTTAAAGCTCCTTTTTATTTGTTCCTTCCTTTTGCTCATCTTATTGAGTTCAGTTATTGACACAGCCATGACTATTGACTCACAGCATGGTAAACAATCTTTTGATAAATGGAGCAGCACTTACTTTTTTTAGAAAGTGGAAGGACCACAGGGGGATATATTAATGATAGACAGTGGAACAGGAGTTGTTGCTTTCTCTGGTTTTGGCAAGGTAGGTTGAGAGTAGTTTTTTTTAACATGTTGAAAATTATTGTAGAGTTTACACAATGATTGTTATTGATGCCTTACCTTTAACTAGTGGGAAGCCATACCTCCAATTTTCAGAATTGTGTACAGCAGGCTCACACACAAGCACACACAAAGGTTAAGGTAACTACAATTGCTGGTGGAACTTCAGGCTATCTACCACTGATTAACAGCTTCAAATTTGAAGTGTTAGTCTTGGCCAGAATCACCAAGGGCCAGAGTTGCTATTTAAGATTTTCATGAGGTATATTTTTTCTTTTAGTAGAATTGTATTGTTTCCTATTCAAGCTTAGTATAGTGAAGCATTACAATCAGAGTGATAAAAATTCTACCATTAGTATTGGTGGAAACAATTTGAGCAATTTGCTCCCACCATATTTCACAGTGAGGCATTGAAAAATGTCCTTTTTTTAAAGTTTATGGGGGGAAATTAAGTAACATTCTATGAAAGGGGTGATTGTTACGTTAGAAAATATCTTATCAAGAAGATATGTTTAACAAGACTGTGTCAACAAAATGGAAATTTGTTTGCAATATAAAAGTTGTTATTGGGCAGTTTATGCTAACATGTAAATTAAGAGATGCATATATTTTCAAATATAAATAATTGCATTTTTTTCTACAATTAGTTGCATAGATCAGAAGAAACTATTATCAAACAGTATTTACTATCTGAGATACAGCAGTGATTTAGGCTTCTTAAAATGTGATCACTATATTTAAAAATCACAGGATATAAAGTGCTATTTGATTTTTGAAAAGACCTACATCATCAATGACAAATGTTAAATATTTTTGTAGGCAATACGGTAACGTTTTATTACTATTCAGGATGGAATTAAAGTCTACCCACCACAATTGATAATGGTGTGAAAGAGAAACATTATACACAAATTGCTATATAGAAAAGGAAAAATACTTATTTGAACAAAATGAAGTTGGGGCAATGTATGGCCTTCCAGATATCAGATTCCCTCATCATTGTTTGTGCTGGCTATAGATAATGGATGTTGGAATTTAACCATTTGATAATCAGCTAGCCAGGGAGGGATTAAGCTATTCAATGATCTATCATGTGAATATGGAAAGTTATGCAGTTTAATTGTTTTGTACATTATTTATGAACAGGTAATATGAGTTATAAAACTGTACAATGCAATGGTAACAGACTTTCTGATTTGGAATGGATTGTTTATCTTCTGGCTTCCTTAATACTTTGGCTTTTTTTTACCTTTGACAGCACGTTCCCTGACAGTTTTTCTGGTTGTTCTTCTCTTAGGAAGAGGCCACCCCTGAAAAATATGGTGCTGTGACTATCAAAGCTTTTTACCGTCACTCAGAACAAAAACTATACGTTGAAGTACTCAATGCTGTTAATCTCCTTCCCATGGACTCGAATGGTAAGATAATTTTTGGGCTGAATTCCTGAATAATTTGGGATATATTGTTAGACTCATTAGCATGGGTATGGAATTGATCCTTGCTTGCACTGGTTAGTTTAGAGATACACTTAACAAACATATTGCAGTTTAGTTTTGAGTTTAGCCACTGATCGGCATTTATGGCCAGAGTCAGTTCAAATGGAACTGATTTCACTGTAGAATCTAGCCACAGGGTCAAGAATTCAAAGGCAGGAAAACTAGCTTTTAATTTTCTAGGATCAGTTTAATCTGTTCTGCAGAGAATGCCCCCATTCAGTCTTGACCATGTATTTTATGAATGAACTATTTCAGCCTTCTGTACTGTTGTGTTTTGTTACACGAAAATAATAATAAAAATGGTTATTACAAGGATGTGTGTGTAGTGGAGGTTGGTATATTATTGCTAGGTCTTTTGTCTGTGTCAGGTTGCACTGCATATTGTTCTGTGCAGACACATACTATAGATTTTCTCCTCTGCTGCAGCATTCTTGCCAGCAAGGAGCTGGATGTGTTAGCTGTTATCGAAGTGCAAATGTCTGTATTTTACCTTTACCAATAAAATCAGTATTGGAGAAAATCAAGGAAAGCTCTAACAGTGAAAGTTCAATACAGGTCCTCAACTTACAACAGTTCATTTAGTGACCATTCAAAGTTATGATGACACTGAAAAAAGTGACTTAGGACCATTTTTCACACTTATGACCGCTGCAGCATCCCCATGGTCATATGGTTTACATTCAGATGATTGAGAACTGATTCATATTTATGACGGTTGCAGTGTCCCAGGGTCACATCAGAGGTGGGTTCCTACTGGTTCTACCGAGTAGCTAGTAGGCCGCTGGTGATGTCATGGAGCCAGTTCTGTTGCTCTGTGGGCGTCAACATCTTTTTGGGGGATTAAAAAAAAAAAAAGTTTTCCCCCCGAATTTCACTTAATTACATAAATTCTGGGCTCAATTGTGATTGTAAGTTGAGGACTACCTATATGTTCCAATTTCTATCAATCTTAGCCACTAAAAATCAAAGACAGTCCTACCTGTTGAGCCACCTCCAACATTCTGTTCATTACTGTAATGTGGCTAAAATGAAAGAAAACTTGGGAATGACCATAGAAATGGATAGGTTTGGATACAACCAGACCAGCAGATTTGTGCCCAGTGGTAGCCACACAAATGGGTGATGTAATGTATCCCATATTCTGGATTCTAATCTAATTCCTAATTTTGTTTGTGTTTAGCGCACATGAAGAATTTTATACCTTCTAAAAGGCAATCTGAGCAAAGATCTTCTGCTCTGTAGCATGTGTGTGTGTGTGTGTGTGTGTATTCCAAGAATGTCATTGCACACAGTTAGGGAAAAATGCCAAGATGTCATGTTGTTGCATTCTTAAAAGGAGAAGAGAAAAGAATAGATTGCCTGCATTTCATTCAGCTCTCCAGAAGAGGAGGATGTTGACTGAGTGCTCTGCAAATAGAGTGTTCTGGCTTTGCTTGTCTTTTTAAAAAGCTGCCACAAATCACACTTCGTGCTCCAGGACTTTGGAATTAAAAAAAAAGAAAAGAACATTGAATGAAGGAAATACAAAGTTGAATTTAAGAATTATTAGCGTTTAGCAGTACAGTACATACATACAACTTTCCCTAATTTCATCCAGATACCTTTGCACTGCAGTAAGCATAATTTTCCTCCCTGGCATAGTAGAAGATAGGAAACTGCAGTTCTCAACATTTGGTGAACATCAGGTTGTGAAGGGCTGGAATCAGAGGTGGGATTTAGCAGGTTCTGACCAGTTCTGGAGAACCGGTAGTGGAAATTTTGAGTAGTTTGGAGAACCACTAAATTCTCTAGTCCCAGCTGATCAGGAGGAAATGGGGATTTTGCAATATCCTTCCCCCAGGAGTGGGAAGGGAATGGAGATTTTACAGTATCCTTCCCCTGCCATGCCCACCAAACTACACCCACAAAACTGGTAGTAAAAAAAATTGAATCCCACTACTGGCTGGAATATATGTAACACTTAGGACTATCATTGTTAGCTAACAGGAATGGGAAAGAGCTTTCTCTGACCCTTGATTTAGATGTCAGAGGACTGTTGAATATCAACAGACAGGTGCTAATCAAGAGTGACCAATAGAATGGCTCAAAAAACAGTGGCTTCATCTACTCCATATCATATTGGAAAGGACTGGAGAAGAAAGTGATACTTGACTTCAGTTTATAAACATTCCAATGAAGATAACCTCTGTCCCAACCTTGTGTATTACAAGAGGTTGAATACTACCATGTTTTCCTGAAAATAAGACAGGCTCTTATTTTCTTTTGACCCCCGAAATAAGCTCTTGGCCTTATTTTCAGGGTGGTCTTATTATTTTTGAGGTGCAGGAGGCAGTGAACATGGTCACCTCATGGCTGGTGCTGTATTTTGGGGAGGGCTTATTTTCGGGGAAACAGGGTACATGGATGTACCTTACTTAATATATTAAGTTGTCCTATTTCTAATATTGAGTAACAAATGTTCATGATAGATAAGTAAGTTTTGCATTATTGTTCTGTTACTTCTTCTACACCTTCCCCTCCCTCCAATATAGGCCTAAGTGATCCCTTCATCCAACTCACTCTGCAGCCATATCATGAGTTCCCTGAGATTGCAACACGGAAAACTGAGTGCATAAAGAACAATCTCCATCCTCTGTTTGATGAAGCCTTTGAATTGTATGTATGAAGAGCCACTCCTCTTTCCTGTCCTATAGTCATCTTTCAAGATTACAGAGTTTTCATACTTAGAGCATGAGTTTAATATGTTCCTCATCTTCCTTTGATTGACATATTGTAGGTATCACTGCTGTATTCTGAGAAAACTGCCTATGAGGTTGAGCTCTCTTCCCCATTGGGGTGGAAGTGTAGTAGTATCAGTAGTGGGTTTCAAAATTTTTTACTACTGGTTCTGTGGGCTTGGCTTGGTGGGCGTGGCTTAGTGGGCGTGGCAGGGGAAAGATACTGTAAAATCTCCATCTTCTCCCCACTCCAGGGGAAGGTTACTGCAAAATTCCCATTTCCTCCCAATCAGCTGGGACTCGGGAGACAGAGAACAGATGGGGGTGGGGCCAGTCAGAGGTGGCATTTACCGGTTCTCCAAACTACTCAAAATTTCCGCTACCAGTTCTCCAGAACTGGTCAGAACCTGCTGAAACCCACCCCTGGGTAATATATTAAGCTGTCCTATTTCTATTTGAAGACCTGAGGTATCATGACTTCACCACTGCCATATTGGTTCTCCCTACAGTTTGGTTGCTCCAGAAAAATGTCAGCAAGACGGAGCATGTCTGCTGCTTACAGTGTTTGACTATGACACCTTGGGAGCAAATGACCTGGAAGGAGAAGCTTTCCTCCCACTCTGCACGGTCTTGGGGCTGAATGAGCCTGAAGAGTCAATCAACCCATCCAGTGTACCACAGATCCGTCTATCTTTAACTCATCCTGGAACTGCTGGTAACCACCTCTCTCATCCTTCATGCTATCCTCTGGAATGAAAACATTCTGGTTAGGAATCCATCTCAAACAGGATCAAAGAACAATTGTATTTATTCTGTTGCACAAACCAGGCTATTAATAGATCAGAATACTCATTATGTTATTTATGTTTTGCTACAGAAGGCAGAAGAAGAGGTCGTGAATTAAAATAGAAGTGTTTATAGTTATAGCATGCTAAATTGAGGAATTAATTCATTAGTCATTCTAATCTAGCTGGTGGCTCTACTACTTTTGTCAGGCAGTGGTATAGATTTGCATGAAATATCTTTTGTTTTGAAATTTCCATAAGAAAATATTTGGGTAAAGTAAATGCCCTTCTAGAATTTTATATATGAGGCTACATTTTAAACATTATAAAAATGTAGAGGAATAGCAACTGGAAATGTACACATTATCAAAAAATAAGACATATCAGATGAATTTCCTGCCCACAAATATCTTACCTCTTCTCCCAAGTAATTGTGAAGGTGAAGAAGAAACTGGCTGTAATATTTTAATACAATTATAAGATTGTTTTAATACCACTAAATATTGAAATACTAAAATTTGAATGACAGCTTCAATCACCAACTATCCTATTTGTACACTGTAAATAATCTGTTGCAATAATGAGATGAAATCTTAGCAAAGATTGGCCTATAATGTCATAAAAGGCAGAGTTAAGAAAATTCTGTTGGCTTGTTTTTAATCTGTTTTACTGAAAATAGACTATTTGCTCTACTAGGATCTTGTTTTTGTTCCACCCACAGGAGAAATTACATGCAATTCTCTTTTCATTAGTGGGTTAAAACTTGATTTAAGCTTTGCATTATTAAACTCAAGAGTGGATATTTTTCAAAGATCTCACTAGATACCAAGTTTTAAATTCTTAGCACCACGGGCTTGGAAAGATAAGATGATTACCTATACTCTTGGCAATTGCAAAAACAGTTTTGCCTTCTTGAGCAGCAGATTAAGTGATTTCCCATTGACAGGGATCGAGATTTCATCTCACCCTGACTCCTCTGGCCATGCTGTGCAAGTCTTGTGCCCACCTCCTACTTCTCCTCAATTACTTTAAGGGGTCAGTTTTGCTGCTCTTTCTATATGATGAGCATGTTTCCCCGTGTTGACTGAGCACCGAGGAAGTGCTGAACAGAGTAGTGTAAGAATGAAGCACATGACAAAGTGAAGTGAGGATTAAGGTTTGCACTGGCCTTTAGAGAAAGATAAACCCATGCATTTTGCAAAAAACGATTCCAAATTGCAGATTACGGTAGCTTTTTTCTTTCTTAGCTCTTTCATTCTTTTCCAAGTGACTGTTATAAATCCCAGTCTGTATCAGTGGTTGCTTTTGAATTTTCTTAAGGTCCATAGAAAAAATAGAATTTTTTTCCAAATCCTGTGGTTCTTGACTCTATGCATTTTAAGTCCCTTGCACTCAAGACATTAGATTAGCAATTAAATCTCACTTTATCCACTCCTTTAAAAATATGTATTAAGATTCTCCCAAGCTGAAATAAAGATTAATTCAAGACTAAAGGGGATCAGAAGGAAGTGTTTAAGGCTAGAGGAAGAAATTGAAACAACTTTTTTGCCTTGTTTGCTATATGTATTGTCCATTATATTCATACACATTTTTCCGCCAGTAAATATTTCTAGTTTTTATTTCTATAGAAGTATTTCCCCCAAATTATACCTCTTAATTTTTGTAATGTTTTCACCCACAGATATCCATGGAGCATATATAACTAATCAAGGAGAGAAGCAACTTAACACTAAGGAGAAATTTTCCAACAGTTAGAACAATTAATCAGTGGAACATCTTGCATCCGGACATTGTGATTGCTCAAACACTGGAGGTTTTTAAGAAGAGATTGGATAAACAAGTGGTGTAGGGTTTCCTGCCTGAACAGGGGGTGGGACTAGAAGACCTCAATTTCCAACTCTGTTATTTTGTTCTGTTATATGCAGCCACAAGAAATCTAACATCCCCACACAAAACAAATTGCACAAAAGTTATATTACCTTAAAATACTTTTCTATAGGAAGAAGAAAAAAAATAGGCAAACAGATAGGAATGTACAGGACACATATAAATACAAATTTCTAGTGAGTTATGCATAATAATGAAGGCCAAATTGAGCAATGTTGTCCTCTTGGGATTGCATAGAAGAAGCGAAGTCGTTTTTGCACATAGAAGCATAGCGCTGGAAGAGACTTTGGAGGTCTTCTACTCCAACCCAAGGCAGGAAAACCTTATATCACTGATGGCGAACCTTTTTGTTGTTGCGTGCCATTACCCATAATGCAACTACGGGCAAACTGCAAGTCCGTTCCCGAACTTCCAATTTGCTCATTGGGCTGTTTTTCACTCGCCGCAGGCTTCCCTGTAAACTCCTGAAGCCTCCGGAGGGTGAAAAATGGCCGAAAATCAAGGCTGAAAATTAGTTGGAACTGGAAATGTCAGGGCAACACCTTGCATGCCATCAGAAATGGCCCTGTGTGCCACTTCGGGCACACGTGCCATAGGTTCACCATCACGCCCTTATATTATTCCAGACAAATGGTTGTCCAATTTTTTCTTGAAAACCTCCAGCAATGGTATACCTACAATTCTGTGAGACCAGCTGTTCCATTGATTAATTGTTCTGACTGCCAGGAAATTTCTTAGTTGCAGGTTGGATCTTTCTCTGACAAGCTTTCGCACATTGCTTCTTTTCTTAAGATACCCTTTTCCCCGTGACAACCCTTCAAGTATTGGAAGAGGGCTATGATGTCATCCCTAAGCCTTCTCTTCATTAAGCAAGATATACCTAGTTCCCTTAGATGTTCATTGTACAGTTTAGCCTCCAGAGCATTTCTCAACTTTGTTGCTCTTCTCTGTGCTTTTTCTAAGGCCTCAGCATCTTTTTTTTTTTATCATGGTGTACATTAAAAATGTATAATTTAAAAAAATGTTGGGATGCGGTGGCTCAGTGGCTAAGACCCTGAGCTTGTCGATCAGAAAGGTCAGCAGTTCGGCGGTTCAAATCCCTAGCACCGCATAACAGCGGGAGCTCCTGTTACTTGTCCCAGCTTTGTCGAACCTAGAAGTTCGAAAGCATGTAAAAATGCAAGTAGAAAAATAGGGACCACCTTGGTGGGAAGGTAACAGCGTGCACCTTTGGCGTTTAGTCATGCCGGCCACATGACCATGGAGATGTCTTCGGACAGCGCTGGCTCTTTGGCTTTGAAACGGAGATGAACTCTGCCCCCTAGAGTCAGGAACGACAAGCACATTTGTGCAAGGGGAACTTTTACCTTTACCTTAAAAATTATGCAGTAAAAGCCTTGCTCAGAAGCATTTAGATAGCTTCTCTGTTGACAGCTGGGTAATCAACAATGGAACTTTTTTTGGCAGGAAAATGACTTTGTATTAATTTTCTGAGAAAAGTACAGTATGCTATAGCAGTACTGCTATATAGTACCTCAGTGAACTGCAGATCATCTCTTCCCTCTTAGGCAATGACATCCTGAAGCTCCTGGGGACCCGCAAAGGAGACAAGGAAGCACAGGCCTTTGTGAAGCTACGCAAACAAAGAGCAAAGTATTCCAAGGAGCTGGCATGATGCAGTCAAGCAAAATGGGTGAAAGCACAGGTTGAACCAAGGTACCACAGAAGTTCTGCTGCCATGGCAACAGCTGATCATACGGGGAGAGTAGGCAGCCATGAGGCTCTTGTTATTCCTCTTGGTGGCTTTGATGCAACAGACACTGGAGGCTCTTTATCTGTGCAAACTGAAGCTGCCGGTTGTGTTTTCAATGAACAATTGATCTATTTTCACCTAAGAGACAACAGGAAGGACCCATACCACCCACCCCACTCCATATTCTTCCTTTACTGCTGGAGTTTGAAAAGAATGAAAAGAAGGGGAATGTCAGAAGCTACTGCAGGCTGTCGCGAGCTGATCTATGCCCATCATTGTGTGTGCAATGCACCTCTTGTTGGAAGGAACCAGGCTGCTTGAGTAGTGAAGCTTGTGATGAGCCTCTTGTGGACCTTCTGCAGGAATTCTTTTGCTCTGTGCTCCAGATGGCACAGAAGGGCTCCCAAGGGAAAGGAAACAAACATTTTGGAGGAGGGAAAAAATGGGTGTGTTTTCTAGCCTGTTACAGAGTCTGGGACTGCCTTCTGCTTTAAGCAGCTTGATTAAAAAAACAAAACACTGAAAAACTGCTAGTAACAGCTCCCAGGTCTCTATATCCAGGGCATCGTTTTCATAATTATGAAGGCAGCTCAGCAAGGTCTGAAAAAACCCTTGTGGTTGAAAGCAATGGATGGATTAATAATTATTGTACAATCCTCTCCTCTACCAACAAGTACTGTTCTTGCTATAGCTATAAGCTTATAGTTTTCTCTTAGGGGGAATCACTGGGGCCTGAGATGACAGGGGTTACAAAAAGCAGAATGCTGGAGGCTGAGGGCAACAAAATGTCTTTGCTTCCACAGCATGAAGGAAAAGTCATGCTGCTGTGAATTAGTCTGAGGTAAATAAATTCAGGAGCATGGAAGAAAGCAAGTAACAATATTGCAGAAAGACATTTCCAGTTTTTCAAAGTTTGTTATTCCCCCCCCCCCTGTGCCTGGACCCATGTTGCCATGACAATGTTACAGCTTCACGTGCTCTTCCTTCTGAGAAGGTCCATTTTTGTGTCCAAAATTAAACAAGGTTTCCATAAAAATAAAAAAAACAGACTAAAGTTCTCAGCTGGTTTTTCCCCTTCTCCCATCAGAAACAGCAAGGCTACAAAATGATTAAATAAAACTAGGGCAGGCTGTTTCACCATGTGAGAAAGGAATCTAGGCCTCAGGATTAGGAGAGGGGGGAGGGGGAGTTCAGAGCCTCATGATGGCTGCTTCCAAGTATGTTGAAGCTGTCATACTTCAAAGATTTTTTTCACAGGATTAGAAAACAGAATTGCATATTTGTAGCCTTGGGTCCGGTTCCCTTCATCCTCTCCACAAGAGTGTAGATATAGCTACCTACCCCAGACCTGAAATGCATTTAAGGGTATTTAAACATTCCTAGCCATAATTAGAGCCCATTTCTCACTAATAAGATTTAGGCAGGTTAAAATGTATTGCTCTAAACCACTTATCTGTGAAAGGCCCAGGAGGCAGGATTTGCTTCCAGAAAGACCTGCTGCCTAAATCGCTACAGATGCAACCAGAGCAGATGTTACTATTTTTCTGGGAATAAGCATAGCCTAGCAGGCCTCTTCTGATTTGGAGGCGGAGCAGTGTGGAGAGCACAGCTGGGCCTTGGGGTTCATACCGCTTAAGAGTCAACTCCTTACTTGCTAAGTCTGCTCCTCGTAAATAAATGTTTTCAAGCTACGGTCACAACTGTGCCTTGCAGATGTGACTTCCATAACTCATGTTGTGCAAAATGCTTACCTTTAGATGGTTACCACCACGTTTACTTGTTGGAAATATATCTTGTTCCAGCTACGTAATATTTTTCTGCCATCGGTAAGACACTGATCATACCGGTAGTATTTTTGCATCTTTGCCAACTCTGCGACATCCTTACTGAAAAGTTCAATCAGCATCAATAGCTCTAAAACAAAAGTTTATTATACTAGGTGTTTTATTTGCCATTTCTTTTTAAAATGTAAGACAACATGTGTCCCATGGAATCATTGTTTCAGAGAGATTTCTTTATCTAAGAGAGAAACAGATGACCAAGGGCAGGCAAAAAAGCAGTGGGAGCAGTAGCAACTTCTGATTTCTGCCAGCTTCCCCATTGAGTCTCCTTGAGGAAATTTGGCAGAGAACACCAGAAATCTTTAATCCCTTCCCTACCTACCATAGCAGGCAGATAATGACTGTTGCTGGGTGGGGGAGTTAGTGAGGCAGTGGTGGGATTCAAAAAATTACTATCGGTTCTGTGGACATGGCTTGGTGTGCATGGCAGAGGAAGGATAATGTAAAATCTCCATTTCCTCCTGATCAGCTGGGACTTGGGAGGAAGAGAATAGATGGGGTTGGGTTCAGTCAGAGGTGGTATTTACCGGTTCTCCGAACTACTCAAAATTTATGCTAGCGATTCTCCAGAACCGGTCAGAATCTGCTGAAACCCACCTCTGAAGTGAGGGATTGTGCGATTGGCTGGGAAATTCTCACAGAATGTTGAAAATGAAGATCACACAACCACAGTAGCAACCAGTAGCACTGTAGCAGCCAAAACTTCCCCAAATTTCATTCCTTAGGAATCATGGGTCCCAGATTTTGGATGCATTCTTTAAGTAAGCCCATTTGGAGTATCTTGGTTCAACAATTGCCCAAAATGCATCGTTTTGTCTAAAGATATGAGTTTTAGTAGGATATAGATGGATTAACTGGATGGCAACCCATTGCATTATGATCTTTAATGTGCCAAGAGACTTACCACTACTTATGGTATGTGTATATGAAAAGTTAGGAATCTCCCTGGCCTCAAAGTGATTCAACTTATGCTTAACATGATTTCATTTTCAATTCAGCTGTCAGTTTACCTTGCATAGAGAAATCAATTTCAGACAGCTTTGATATAAACCACCATTCTCAATACAATTTGGCGGCCTCTAAAACAATGATGCATTCCACATAATTTAAGAATAAATTAAATAGCACTGCAGCCATTTGATCACCTGTCAAATATACTATACCTCTTCCTGACTGAAAATGTTATCAATATGTGTAACTACTATGTCATCTTTAATCAATTACCGATTCTTAAGAAAGACATCCTTCTAATGCATGAATGCTTGGTTTACGCAGGAGCTTTTACAGGGAAAAACTGTCAAAAATATTTTGAAAAGCCAATTGTTTTATGTCTTAGGGGGAAGAAAAATTCTAATGAACAGAAACTTTCCTTGGGCAAAGAAATGATGCTAATACCGTAATAAGGTTCCATCTATAGATTGACCCGCTATGGTGTTAGTTATTAATCCTAGTTGACTTTTAGGCCATCAAGCCTATCATTTGTTCTCTCTGCAGCAACTCCTTTTAAAAAATTAATGCTACAAACATTATGCAGGTGATTTTAGGGATGAACTATTTTAGCCAAAACAGCAGCAATTTCAACTTAGTTTTGGAAGGGGAGACCATGGGAGAGATGGAAGATTTTCTTCTCTGCCCTCCTCCATAAGAATTTGCCAGTGTTTTGGCAGTTATTCCTCTTAACAGTTTGGATATCTCATTTTCACATTCACCTTGAACCAACTATTTTCCTTAAAAAAAAAAAAGTCAAGTTGGATTTCTTTTCCTCAGCCACATAACCTCCAGATGTGTTTGGATTACAAGTTCTAGAAACACCTGGAAACACAATCATGACAGTTTGGTGTAGTGGTTAAGGTAGTAGGTTAGAAATCAGGAGATTGTGAGTTCTAGTCCCGCCTTAGGCATTAAAGTCAGCTGGGGTGACTTTGAGACAGTACTTGCTCTCAGCCCAACCCACTTCACAAGATTGTTGTTATGGGAAAAAGGAGGAAGGAATATTAGGAATATGTTTGCCACCTTGAGTTACTTATAAAGTAAAAAAGGCAGAATAAATAATAAATGAATGAATGCTCCCTATCATTTGCAATGGCACTAAGAGAAGGTTAGGGACCAAAAATATTGATGTCCAGCTACTTAAGAAATGGAGTCAATACTGTCCTGCTTCTTTCACCTTGAGAATTTACTTAAAGAATTGCAACTGCTCATTAGGAAATAAGCAGAGCCATGGTATTCTGACCTGCTGCAGTCCTAGCTTTGAGAATGTGAAATTATTCTAGAAACTCCTCGGTAATTTTCATACTAATTTTGTAGTGTCTTGTGGTATTTTAATTAGCTTTATCCTGTCTATTCTCAATGACCTGAATGATTCTCAATCATTCAGGTCATGGTTGTCCAAAGGTGTGTTTACAAGAGGCAACTGAACTTTCTTGTTTTTCTTTGAAGACATTTTGCTTGTCATCCAAGAAGCTTCTTCAGTTCTTTAGAAGCTAAATGTCTTCAAAGGAAAACAAAGTCCAGTTGCCTCTTGAAAAAGCACCTTTGGGATAGCCCTATTCTAAGCTATCCATTTTACATTTATAATCTCCACAAACCCTATTCCATGAGCTATATTTACTAATGCAGAGTGAATGCCCCACTGTCCAATCAGCCACCAGCGATTCTTATCCTTGTGTGAAATGGGACCATATTCATCCAAAGATGAACACCTTAAATCTGAGTCAATACAGACAGAAATATAAAGACAATCTGGACAAGTGCAAATACAAATATTATTAGGGAGTGTAGCTCAATCCAGAGAAAGTTACTGTACTGCACCTAATTTTACTGACTCTAAAATTACTTATGATTGATTTATCCTGCTGATATCAGTAAATCTCAGCATGATTAAATTTATAATTGCTAAATTTCTATGATGGGAGCCTTCAGTTTTAAATCCCGATCTTAAAATTAGCGGAATTATTTAAGCAAGAATTATCCAGCTCTTATGAAGAGACAGATATTACTGTACAGTAATCTGTTTATTAAACAGGCCTGCCTTTGTTTCTTTTTTTCAAAAGTGATGGGAAGATAGATGGGATACCAGACTGGAACAAAGAAATGTAAAAAATTCCTGGCTAATATTGTTAGCAGTTTTTAGCACCATTATTTACAGTTGAATGTTGAAAAGCTGCTTGAGTAAACTTCCAGAAAGCCAGCATCTTCACTCACCATTCTGAAACCTTCAGACTAAGTCTTCAACAGCCTGCAATTGTCTCATCTTCAGCCATTACAAAGTTTCACTAGAGTCAACTAGTGCTCTTCTAGATGGGTCAAGGGAGTGCCAAAAAATCTATCCACACTCTCATTTTTATGGCAGGGCAAAAAAGAGGGGGGGGGGAAGTCAAAACCATTGCTGTTGGACCAATGTCAAACAAGACATGCCTGAAGGCACAGAACCCCCGATGATGAAGCCCAAAACCAGCCCACTCCCAAACCCAAAGAAGCTCTAATGTCTCAAACAGCAAAACAAAAATGTGTGATTTCAGATTTTAGGCAGTTGAATGAAAGAAAAACAGCTTGCCTACTTTAGTACAGAATCTGCTGCACTTTAGGAACAGTACCAAAGTTATGACAGTGTGAAGAAAACGAAAGAAGTACTCACTACAAAGTATCAAGGAGGAAGACTTTCCTAGGTCTAGAATTTTCCCCCCCTGTGGACTCTTAGGAATGGGAATATTGGCAGTAACAACCTTTTTTTTTAGAATGAGAATTTAGGATTTGAGAAAAAGCCCGAGTCTCTTTTAATTTTGTCTTTATACCATAAACATATTTTTTTTAAAAAACATCCTAAAATCCTATCATCTGTATTATACAGAATGGGGAATGAATTATAGAATACAATATTAACTCATTTTAGTATATGATTACAATATTAACTCATTTTACTGTACACTGTCTTCAGAATTTTCTAAAGCCATATTAGGGTTTCCATAGTATCAAAAACTAAAAATGTGACAGGTAGGTTTCTTGACATACAACCTACAAAATACTCTTCAGGCACAAGCTCTGTCAAGCTTTGCCATCACCTACTATCTTTTTACTTTTTTGAAGCTTGAACAGACAAAAACTGTTCTAGTGAGATACTTTATCAATAATATACAGGGAATTGTTCCTTACTTTCCTACCTTCTAAATATGAAGTAAATATTCTCTTAAAATCCAAGTGACACCACATGTACATTCTAATACAGACAAACATATGCACAAACAAAATGGCTACCTTTTTTTTCTTAGCAAAAAAATAAAAAAATTTATTGTCTTCTAGAAAATCCATCCTGCCTTTGGAAATTGTGACATAAGATTGCATTTTGTTTCAGCTCCACATGCAAATTCACTTTGCCAAGAAAGAGTGTCTAAAATTAGGTTTCTGGACAGCCAAACACACATATATACAGAGTACGAGAAAGAACAATAGCTGAAATCACAGTTCTGCATTACAGTCTATAATAATGTAATCAAACACCACATTGTACACACCATCTATTATTATTATCTTTTGGCTGACGTCTACACAGATTGGAGCAGCTCTCCCTCCACCAGCCACCCTCCCCGCCATGGAAACTCCAAGGAAAGAGACTGGTCAAGAAGTGCCACCATAAATACTGCAGTGTGTAGTTTTTAAGAATTTATATTGTATTATTTACGTTCTGTTTAAAACACTGGAAGCTACAAAGTGGGGAAGCCCCATAGAGATTTTTGATCCATAGTCACCAGATTTGAGGAACACTTCACTTATAATACTTCTCACCAGAAACATCTATGTTCTCATTGCATTACTTCAAAGGTTGATAATATTGGGGGTGGGGGGAGAATTAAAAATTATAATGAAGAGACTCCCTCACACACACACTAGTTATAAAAGGAGGAAAAGTATCTCCTATATTTAGGAAATAGTTGCAAGGCTTCCATGTGGAGTCTCTGTTTTGCTCTGTCTTTATGGCTGAACTGTGATTCAAAAAACAACAAGGTGACCAACATTAGCTTTGAGTTTGTGCATTTCTCTTCAAAAGTTCTACTTTGAGTTTTGACTAATTATATTTTTGTATTATGTCTGAACACGAATCTGCAGTTAACCTTAGCGGGGGAAATTAGCTAATTTCTCAAGCTATGTTTTAATGATGGTTTGTTTCCATTCACCACAATTAACACTAAAGGCAGTTGTTCAAACAGCACAGCAAGCTGTGTTTCAAATGGATGCAAATGAATTCAACTCCTTTTCACACTTGCACTGGAGAAGAGGAAGAGGAGAGGGTAAGCACAGGCAAGGGGCAACTATCTTCTATTGGAGCCCTGCAGATGTGGAGCAATGCTTGACTGAAAGGTGCAATCCCTCACCTTCACAAAACCATTCAACTTAAAAGGAAGGAACATATGTGGGCACTTAGAGGCTTCCCTATTAATTCTTCAATTAATCAACTATCCTATACTTCATATAGTAGGTTTAATGACCTATCTAAATAATGTGGATTTTGCAAATACAATATTCATTTTTCTCATATTTAGAGCAAGATGAAAACGTATAGTTTGGATTAGTGAATAGCATTAATAGCCGGACCTCCAACTCCATAAGACCTTTTGACAGTGGAAATACATTACATTTTTCTAGTTAGGACTTTGCTCAAAAACCAGAGTTGGGAGACGAGAGGCTTTATGCTCAACTGTGTGGGGAATTCCATAATCCAAACACAATTCTTTTGGCATTTTATTAGGGATGATTTAGTCACGAACCCAATTTTTGACAGGCAGAAGCTATAGAATCTGTTGGTTTAAAAGAGAGGAACTGCGCAGATTCTCTAATGGACAATTGCTGGCAGGATAGAGCAGAATTGCTCTCAATTACCCCAGTAAACAAAACTGCCTATACAGAAATTTAATACAGAATTAAATCTTTAAAAAACAGAAAAGCCATTTTTGCTTTTCCACTTGATAACTAATAAAACATTCACATTTCAGGTATTTCATTTTCAATATTAAAATTCATAGAAATCTAGCATTTTTTTTAAAAAAGTGCTTTTTAAAAGAGGGATAGAGATATACTTGTCCTTCTGATTCCTGGGTTTAGATAAAACCAATCTACTGTTATATTCTCTTGCCCAAGTATAATACTGATATCAATGAGGCAGGTGAAGGGGACATAATAGGATAAAAATCTGTTAAGCTATTTATAAGAATGGGGAAATTTTTTAATTTTCTTGTATTCTTTGGTCCTTCAAAATAAGACAGACAGAGTAGGTTGTGGCATGCATGTAAATAGCTGGCTTCACACACAATTTCTTTTTCACATTCCACCAGCAATTTGCCAATGGAGTTGGGGATAGGAATTGGGTAATCAACAGTATTGTACAGAGTTGCTAGTTCTTGGGAAATTTTTTTTTTTAAATCTAAATTTAAGTGACACCAAGTGTATTGGTGACACACTTCCTAAAGAATTCTGCTGAATTTAATAAAGCTATGGCAATTCAGGATAAACCAGATCATCCCACAAAGTCAACAATTCACTATGGACAATCACATAGAAAGGCAGAGGAAGCAATAAAACACAATGTTTACAAAAGTAAGTGTTACAAATCAGTCACCACCAGAGCATCTGCAAATGGCTGCAATTCTGTATAAACACTATAGACCCGATTCAAAGATTTTATTTCCTATTATTTTTAAATTAGTTACCAAAATAGTTTAGTACATTTCCAGCAGAGTATTATTCCCCATAATTTAAATGTATTGTATCTGTATGTATTTTTTTTTAAAAATGTTCACATATTTTAAACAAACAAGCTTTCTTTAAGACAGAAGCATGTTTCCTGACCATGGAGACCAGGGATGCCTCATGGCACAGACATTCAAAGGCTATAACCAAAAACAACACAGCTACAAGAATCAGCCAGCAGTGTCTCTCCATACATAAAAAAGCCAATTAAGTGTTGTTGTTTTTTAAAAATGAAGAAAACAACAGATACTAGTACAACATACACATTGGAAAAAGCAGTTTTATCAAACATAAAAGTTAATTAAAAAAAACGAAACCTAACCAGAGCTGCACTTTGAGATTATCTGGGAATGCATATTTAACCCTCCAAATATAGAAGGGCGGAATTATGGAAGCAAATCTAATGATGTACTTAAAATTAGGTATGGAAAAACTATCTTGATGGTGAATGGCTGGATCCTCTTATGAAGACAAGAGTTTCCAGTGCTTTTTTCAGGTTAGAGAAAAGTGGGCAAACTACTGCAAACAAAGCAAAGACTGGTGATCAAGGGAGTGAGATTAAATTCTAAATATTACACTTTTACACATTAAACAACTCCCAGTGCAAAGTGGCAGATTAGAGTCCTTCTAGACTGGACTGTTGCTTCTCATCGTCTGGAAGCTGTTGCGCTTGTCTGAATAAAAACAAACTGCAGTGAGAGCTCTATCACTCAGGGACAGTAGAACAACACATTCACTGGATACAAATTTTAAAACAGAAATATTCCAAACCATAAATTTCAATGAAAGTCATTTGGATTTAGGCCCCAATATCATTTTTTAGAACTTAACACACATAATCGAACTGTCAACATAATAAGTGAGTCGACATTCCTTTGTAAAACACTCTGGGGAAGAGTGCACATGGATTCTCAAAGGAAGTGATTCTGATGCTGCAATCTGAAGCACATCGGCTAGGAAGCAGGTTCCAGTAAGTTCAGTTGGGCTAAATTCTGTGTAAACATGCTTAGAATTTACTCCGCATGGTTGTTGTTTTTTTAAACTGATTTTTAATACGATCTGCTTAGAGCCTGGACATTTAACTCATGCTGGCCCACAAAAGCATGATAAATAAATAGCTACTCCTGCAAACCCAGCTGATTGTTGCCTGGGTCTCAAGTTACTCAAGACCGTTAGTTACTGTCCAAATATCTGTTTTAAACAACAAGCCAAACTTATGTATTCCTCTGGACTGGATGCACTGCATCCAGAACGTGGATAATAAGAGTGGTCATTTCAGTCCAAGACAAAAGATTGCCCATGTTGTCTGATGTATGTATTTGTCTAGTAAGTCCACGACAAGGAACATGTTGAGAGATTCAGACATTTTAGTCATTTGGGGATGATATACACTGTCTTCATTGGAGTTGTCTGCTGGCTGGTACCCAGCCAGAAAGAGAATTTGTACTTACCAGGGGAGTTAATAGTGATGCTAAACTAAGGGTTAAGTTAGGAGATACTTTGTGGAAAAAAGCAGAGCAGTAGGAAGGAAAACATTTCTCATTGGCGGTATAAATGCCAAAATAGAAGTGCAGGAGAGTAAAGATCCATCTCTCTCCTCTCTAGAATCATTCTTTGGATTCTCCAAACACAGGGTGTATCCTGTGCAGGCTCAAAAAATATTCCCATCCCCAAGAGAATGGTCACAAGAAGGTGACTAGTGAAACATGGGATTAACGTAATTGATCCCCGAAGAACACCTAATGTAGATGCTCAAGGAAAGCTTAAAAATTTCAAGGAAATGAGAAAATTTCCTAATAATAAGGAAAAAGGAATGTATTTTGGAACTGAAGCAATGTGGTTTCTGAGCATAACTTTCCCTTCTCTTTCTCTTACATGTGGTGAAATGTGGCCCTTGTGGTATTCATGATAAATCTATCACAAGAACTTGAAAGTGGATTAAGAGTTTTAATTCCTAAAGAGCTAACTAATCGCAAAGGAGGATATTGTGACATCTTACATTCTTCATCAATTTTCATTCTGCACTGTTGCATTCACCATTTCTAGCTATTTATGTTCAGTATGAAACATTTTGAGAACTTGCATCCTGTGACCAAACACATACAAGGGCTTCTAAGTTTTTGCAAAACTCTTTTTTCTGTGGTTTATTTTTTTACCATAATCTCTATTTTTGCAGAAATTACTAGTTTAGGGCATCCAAGTTTCGTTCAGTTTGCAACTCTAACAAAACTCATCAGCTATGCTATGTAAACCTTATCAGATGCTTTCTTGTATTAAACGTGGATAAAGATAGGAAAAGAAACCTCATTGCCTTATGACAGGCAAATAAATATATAGCAAATAACTAATTTTCTCTATGACATTCTGCTCATGTTTATGTTGGTGGTAACTTACCCTAAGATCACATTAGGAAGTGCTGCGCAGTTCAGAAAAGGTGATTTTGTGCTGCAAATCTGCATCTTCTCCATTTCTGAATGCACAAAGGGCCATCCTTCTCTGAACTATAGAATAGCGTTTGATTTTAACTACAACACTTGTAACAGCACCATTCATAGATAAGAATGATAAAGGAAATGTGTTGATTTGTTTCTTCCTACTGGCAAGAAATACCAAGCATTCAATACTAAACAAGTTAGATAACTGAGCCAAGCACAGCCCATTATGTATTGCAATCTGTAATCTGGTTTTTTTTAAACCAGAATGCTCAGTTTCTGCAGGGAGGCAAAAGCTAGGAAATTTAATGGATTGTAATTTGTTTGGTGAGTTATAAACTTTTCTTAGACAAACGAAAAAGACTCCAAGTGGCCCCATTATCAAAGCCTGATTCTGAAGCCCTTCTCTACTTCCATGATAATGCAGATTACAAATTTGATTTTTTCTCTTTACAAGGTCCCACTCAAAAGTGCTACTGAAGTTTCTCAAAGTCTTACTGCAGAGTAATGCTGATGAAAAAAAGTATGTTAACATTGGCCTCACCTCTACAGTGTGTTTTGTGTTTTCATTCTTGGATAGAATTAAAGAAGTATGCAAAATGACTTTCAAAAAAGGAACTTTTGGTTTTCCAAGAGACAAGTCAAGAAACTTTCACAATACTGGAGGCCACAAGAATGATGAATAATTGAGGCTCATAAGCAGGGACTACTGACCGGCACAGGTAAGATTATTATGGCTGCATAAAGCCTTTGAAAGAAGTGTTTCAGAAAACACCCAGCATGAAGAAAGCATAGTTCTTCAAATTGTTAAAGCAAATTAATCTTTTGTAAGATTTATCCAGCAGCTTTGAAAGCCATTCCTGGAGTGAGCATTGCAAAAGATACAGCTGCTTTAGCAATTCAAAGAAAGATGTCTTGCCTTTTTGTGCATTGCAAAAGAGCTGCTTCAAAGGCTTTGCACAGCTGTAATGGTTGTGATACAAATAAAAATACTAAATACTATATGTATGAAAGAAGGAAATGAATCGAAAATTTATTTCTATCTTTTCTCTTCCCGCAAAGCCCAATCCTTAGCTTGGAAATCACTTGCAAACTCTCTTCATCCTCCCTCTAAATCTCTCTCCAGAAAAGGCTAAAAAAAGTTTATTTCCTAAATAAAAAAGGGAGGGAGGGAGGAGAAACAGATTTTGCAAATGGCCCTTTGATCTATATTTAAAAAACTGCTCTAAAAGTCCCTAATGTGTTAGAATCAATGGGACTGCATGGGTGGGGAGCAGGGATCCTTTAAATGGGAGATGCAAAGTATTAAAAAAGTGCTCTGCAACTAATATTTTGTCTTTATGTGTGTGTGTGTGCATACGTACATATATACACACACATTCACACACAGATATATATAGACATATATATATATATCTGAAAAAGTTTAAAAATTCTATGTGATATGCTAAACAAATGTCCTAGTACAGTCACGACTGGAGAGCATGTGGCCTGTTGGGATGGCAGATGGGACATTCACCCTCCTCGGCACATGTTTCACACAGCACAGTGTGTTGGCACGGTAGTTCCACCCGGTTCTCTTCCTGGCACTTGAGGCATTTCACCGACTGCATCTGAAACACTGCCTGAAAAGAGAAGAAGTGGAATGGGAGGAAGGAGAAGCAAAGGGGGATTATTAGTAAAACAGAATAGCCCTCAAGGACAACTGTTCTATGTTCAATAAGCAACTATGGAAGGAGCCAGAGAGAGTACAAGGGGCTGGGGGAGGGGAACTGAAATGAGAAGGACATTTCATTCGCCCGGTTTTCTATGTGGCAATACAGTCTTGTGTTCCTCTAACTGGGATAGGTAACCTTCTTCTTCTTCTTTGTCTCTAACCTCTTTCCGGAACTTATTTTGTAGCTCAGCAGAGCTGTCAAATAAATGGACTCCCTCGATATATTAACCCCTCGATCCAGGAAACTATTAGATGAAAAATGGCCTGGTCTGCAACCATAAAGAATACAAGGGGTGGGCAATCCATTGGCCGCATCCAACTTTGGCACTCTCTCACAACCCGTAAAATATGGTAACAGTTGCTGCAGTTTTTGCTTGATTTGGGGAGCTTTCTGCTGCCTAAGTGAAAATGGGAGTATAAATATCCCCCCCCCCCGGCAAGGTTAAAAGTAACCACTGGAAAGCTGCTTTGGAGACTGAGTTACTACTCCAAGATGTAGAATAGGTTACCAACTACTGCCAAGCATAAAAGCAGACTGACAAACTCTTTTTATTCAACAGATGACTGAATTTATCCTCATCCTCCTCAGCTCCAAACAAAGTAAACTAAAGGCTGAGGGGAAGCCCATGCAAAGAAAACGTATACTGTAGACTATTTACAATTTGGGGTGAAAGAGGTCCATAATTTCCCCCATGCTTTCCCTACAGTATTTGCACTAACCAGACACTACACATTACTAAAATATAATAGAAGAACTGGAGACAGATAATTTTTTTTTGTAAAGGTAGTATTTTTTTAAATTGACCAATTTCCCTTTGCCTTGCCTTTACTCTTTTAAAATAACGGCAGAGAAACCAAATAATGCATTGAGATTTTAATCATTGCAGGTAGTCCTTAACCTATGACCATAATTGAACCTGGAATTAGTCTAAAATTGTTGCAGTTGTAAGTTGAGGCATCATGAGATTGTTCTTTTTACAAAGGTGGTTAAGTAAATCGTTATTAAATGAGCGTGATGATTGTTAAGTGAATCCATTTTCTCCAATAGACATTTTTTTGCTGGTACCAAGAGGTCAGAAACCAACCAAAAATGGTACAAATCATGGTGATGTGACAGTGGAATGCTGGAAATGGCATCAAGGTGAGCCAGTTGCTAAGTGCCCGAAATACAATCATGTTGTAACTCCAAAAATGTTTACAGCACGTCCATCATAACTTTGAACAGTAGTTAAATAACCAGTTGTAAGTTGAGGACAAACTGTATTTGAGCTTGTTTTCAAGGTAAAAGCCCAGCCTCACTTTGATCTGAAGAGCAACTTCCTTGTATTTCGTCATGCCTGAAGAACACCACCTCCCCCAATTCACTCTTCTG
>JANHFT010005737.1:65518-87116 GCA_032467955.1 Pseudoxenodon macrops | reverse complement strand
AAGTCGAGGACTGCCTGTACTGTACATAAATTATAAAGAGCAAAATTGAAGTTGCTGAATAAAAAACTGAAGATCAGCTTGACTAATAGTAAGGCTTGTAGTTTAAGCCTGCAGAAGAAACAAATATCCAGTCCTCTAAATTAGTAGTTGGCTAGAACTAGACGAGCATACATGATTAACAGTTTTAACTTCAACAAAAGGATAATTTTGAAATGGCTATGGAAACAGAGATATAGTTTTAAAGCTGCTGATGTAATAAACATGATTAAGCAATCATTTAGATTCTTACTCTGAATCCTCGATGCAATCTGTCTTTCATAATACCAATAAATTCTTTGTAACTGAGTTGATCATCCTTGTCTACATCAAAGATCTTGAAAACTGTGTTCACTAAATGAGGTGAAAGCTTCAACCCAGTAGCCACATACACTGCACGCTTGAACTCATCTAAGGAAACAAAGCAAATTAGTGTGCTGAACAAAAGTACTTGATGGCTTGTCGATAGCATTACATGATAAGTGTAAACAAAATTACTTATATCATACATAAGGTGATTATGTTAATCAGAGATCTGGGAAGAAATAAAACACTTTTTTTCTTCTCCTCGGTTCCTAGCTTTTCCTGAAATTTTGCTCCCATTTTAAAACTATCCAACTTTCTGTATACTATTAAATCAATACAGAGTCACATAATAGTTTACATAATAATTGACAAAGAGATAGGTAGAGCAAGGTATTGATATTCCACAAGGCCTAAAGAGCAGCTGAGAAACAGTGTCTCCTGGCCTCTCCTTTTTTTATTTCAAGGTGCTGGGTTCAACCAAAGGCTTCTTCCAGAAAGTACACAATGGGCAGGCCAGTAACTGGACCATATGATCGTGTACAAAGTCAGTTTATCCCGGGTCCCCATTCTTTTGGTGATGAGAGTTGTTTTAAAAACTAGAAATTTTGAATGCCAGAATACTCCAATGCAGCTTCTGCTTATCCTATCCTGACGCATGTTACATGTGCATACGCAGTTTAAACAAAACTAAACTTTTGCGTTTCTTCTGGGGAATAACACAGCTGAGGCATGGCAATCCACTCTGCCGCGCGATTCAGTTGAGAGGATAAAGGTAAGTAAAGTGCGCAGGGGCGGGCCCACCTGATCATGGAAGTGAACCAATTTGTTCCCAGCTGATCGTCGGAGCTACCGGTATGCCCGAACCGGCTGAATCCCAGGCATAACAGTTTCCATGTTTCCCATAATATCTCCTTGGAAATTTTTATTTTACAAGATTGATATCTATTAGGACTTAGCAAACGCACCTTCTGTGTGGCAACCCCTGTCTTTGGAATGAGGATTCCTCCGAACCCTGGATGGTACGTACTCTGGTATTATTTAGAAGGATCATGAAGCTCTTTACCTTAACCTTTGGCTGGAAAGTATGAAAACCCTTTGGTTTGTTCTTGTACAGTCTTTCTTTCTCGCTATCTTTTTATTTAATTGGGTACTTCTGTATTTTTCTTCTTTTAGTTTAATTTAGTTGTGAACTGCCCAGAGTCATTGGGAGTTGGATAACACACAAATGTGATAAATAAGAAAAATAAATTAATGAAAAGCGTTAAAGCTTGACATTAAACACTCTTACCTTGACCTATTGAACGATTTGCAAAATTGTACATTTGCATTGCAATTGCAAAATCTTCCAGGTTGTTCAAAAACTGGAAAAAGGATCTAAATTCATCGAACGTAATGCCCTGTGAAATAAAGTAATATTAGATCTTAGAACCAAGATGATACTTGCTATAATGCCTTCTTTGTCTTGCAAAAAGCTTCCAGTAAAAATGAAGCACACAATTTAGCTTCCTTTACTTATTAGAACACTGCTGCACTGCTGTCTCAGGAAAAACTGGTAGCAATAAAACAATTCCTCTGTCTCTTGTCTTTTTAAAATATATTCTAAAATATATAATAATATTTATCTGTCATTATACATAATGAATATATAAATATTATATATAATAAATAAATACATATATATATATATTTAAAGCCTTCAAGCAGTAAGAGTATAATTTATAGCAAGTTAAGGAAGCCTATGTATTTAAATAGTATCTATGTTGCTGTTTTTATTCGCTTCAGCTAAATTAAAATTTATTATGCTGTCTAATTATTTATTGGCATGGATCAACGCCAACAAAACATAACTGTAAATGTTATTTTTAATACAGCAATAACAGGGGGTTTATGACTGGCTATGGCTTATTAAAAGATAATAAAGTATAATAAGGGAATGCATAATACGCTGCTGTAAAAATGATTTGGAAGAGAAATTTCTGTACCATGTAAAGCACTGAGACTCGTTTCACATTTTCACTTTTTAAACTAACGTCTATATGCGCTTTTCAGAATAATTTTCAGAATAATTTCTGTCTAGCACTGCCAATTCAATTCTAAAACAGGGATTATCTCCTGGAAATGTGATGGCAATTGATTATCACAATTAAGATAAAACATTTACTGTACATCTTTTCATTGGTCTCTATTTTATCAGCCTATGTGTTCTGTATCCTATTTGATTCACCTACTAGAATTCCACAGGTTAACTGTAGATGAAACAAAATAAAACAGTAGAGTTAGTTAGAATATTGATTTATTTTGTTTGTTTATCAAAGTTTATCTGGTTTTACAAACCATACAGCAAAATTTGATCATGTTCATAGAAACTGAATTGTACATGTCTGTTAAAAATAACTGGTCACATGCTCTGTTATACAATATGCCAATTTTGAATGCATGCTGCTAGGACAAAATGGCCAGGCCAGGACAATCCCCTACTCTGCTTACCAGCATCCCTTTTCTGAATTAGTTGGATAATTTTTGTGATAACTTATTGTCTAACATCTGTCCTGAGGCTGCTTACTCAGGGGCAAGTACAGAGTTCATATGTACTACAACAACAGAATAAGTTTGGTCTAGTGATTAATGCACCAGGTTTCATCCAATTCAATCACAGGGTGATTGTTGTGGGAGAAATAGTGGAAAGAGTGTTGAGATATTTATAAAGAATAATAAAGAATAATAAAGGTAGAATAAAAATAATGTAAACAACAACAATTAACCTATGCCAGTAAACATTTGATCTCACATACAGAGCAGGGTATACTATTCTCTGGATAGAAATATGGGATTTAAATTAAACAGCAATAATATACTGCAAACAAGCTTGTCAGGGAAATGGAAATCTTTACAATCTGCTCATGTGGCATCTCCTGTTTTCTGAGTTATCACTACTAAAATTTTATCTCGCTGAGGCAAAGTAAAGACACGTTACCAGCCATTTCTTACTCCCTCTGATTCCTTGGAGGAAGTAGAAAAATCAATTCATGTTCTCTCTCCTTTATTCCTATAATTAGCACTTGTTTATTTATATTTCCTTTCAATGTTTCATTAATTGTTTGCTCCTAGTATTAACTTGCCTTGTGGTGAGATAGGTAGCAAATAAATTTAATAAATAAATAATATGCTTTAACTTACTTACAAGTTAAATATCTATGTAAGAGTAACTAAATATGTTAGGTATTCAGTGTTTTAGCTTCTATTAACTGCTGAATAGAACCAGCTTGGTTAGTGGTTAAGGCATCAGGGTAGAAACCTGGAGACTGTCCATTCATCCTGCCTTGTGCATGGAGCCAGCTGGCTGACATTGGGCCAGTCACTTTCTCTCAGCCTTAAGAAGAAGGCAATGGCAAACCACTTTGGAAAAATATTGTCAAGAACACTGCTGGGGCATGTCCAGATAGTCTGTGAGAAATGGACATGACTGAATGGAATTTAAAGTTTGCTAAATAATGTTATCTGATTGTTTCCTCTTGGCTCACCTAGCCAGAAGTGAAGTGTATTGAAAAGTGCAGTATTTGAAAAGAAATCCAACTGTTTACAAGTGATTCAGAAATAGTTAAACCTGATCCATCTACAAATAAGAATTATGCTAAAAATATCCCATGTAAGAAAGGCTTCAATATCAACAACGATGAACTCTGTTTTCACTAGATTGCTATATTATTGAAATATGCTCCTAACAACACTTTTGTTTCCCAATATATTGATTTTCTATTTATTTATTTATATAATAACACAAGTTAGACACTGAAGAACCTCTGAACTTAATGCTGTCTTTCTACAAATTAATTCATCATATTAAGATGAGAACTGAGAGCCAATTTGCTGTAGTGGTTAAAGTGCTGGCCTAGAAATCAGAGACTGTGAGTTCTAGTCCTGCCTTAGGAATGAAAGCCAGCTGGTAAACAGATTTTTGTGGGGAAAACAAAAGATACTGTTTGTTTGTTTTCCAACAAGGAATATTAAGTTTGCTTGTTGCTTTGGATTATTTATAAAAATATTAAAGGAAAGATGAAAAAAATCCTTTAAAAGATAAAATATTGTTTTCTCTCTTGGATAAACTTTCTGTTTAGGCAAGAATAATACCAATAATATTTATTATTATATTTTTATTTCACCATTTTATATATAACTCAAGGCGGCAAAGATGTCTAAAATTCCTGCCTCCTATTTTTCTCACAACAACGACGCTATGAGGCAAGTTGGGCTGAGTGATTGGCCCAAAGACATCCAGTCATTTTTCATGCCTAAGGCAGGCCTACAAGTGTCTCCTAATTTCTAGGCCAGCACCATAACCACTACATCAAACTGGCTCTCAGCAATCAGCAAGATGAATTGCTTAATTCACTGCACACTTTTTACAGATGTATATTCGACTTGATTTTGTAATTTGATAGAACTTGAATTTGATTATACTGTAATCAAATGATAAAATATAAAATATGTGGCTATGTGTTGTTTTAGCATATAGTTTGTTAAGAAAAATAATTCAGAGTAACAATTAGCTGAAATTAAAATCTGATATGTAATAAAATAATTATGTAAATTACATGTTATGAGTTGGATGGCTAGAGTGGGAGAAGACATTATTGCCAATGTTTAATCTAAAGGCATTTCACTGACATTGGTGATGATGTAATAAGCAAAATACAGCAAGACTTTTTTCTGTCAGCATGTTAAAAGATTAATCTGTAGAATTTTTATTCATTATAAAAGGCACTTATTTCATGGGGAAATAAGCAAACCTATTCTGGAATTTTGAATATTAAAAAAAAAAGTACTTTAACATGATTCCAGGGTGAAATGCTTTTATTTAGATTCCAATTACTTTTTCTTTCAATGTAAACGATTTTCCCTTCTCTCCCACATTCCTTTCCTACTGTCAGTCAGGACTGTATGGGCACTATGCATCTTCTGGCTTGGACTATGAATGAATTTTAGCTTTCATATTTAAGCATATTTATCTGGAAATGAATTACTTAGGAAATTTTTACTTTTCCAGTTAATAAGTAACAAGATTGGGATGCTGAAAAGAATATGGCTATGAAAATTCTGCAGAGGCCTGGGGCTCTTATTGGAAATCTTACTTGTTCTTCTGGGATACTGCAGCGCACATTTTCCAGATAGCTTGATGTATTTTCCACATTTGTATATCTTAATAGTATATGAGCAAAGTCTTCCTCACTGATGGTGGTCATTCCATTAGAATAGGAAAGGAATTCTATCTCAAGAACTTCAGTTTGGAGGTTGTCCATAAACCTGGTTTATGAAAATACTGATATCAGAGTCTTAAAGATTATGAGATAGGCAGGGGAATAATAGTAAATATCTCTAATGTTTAAATTCTGCTGTAGAATAATTCATACTATTAATTCAGAGGCTAAAACACTAGCAACAACATATTCAGCTATGATACTTTTCAAACACCAATAAAAGATAAAACAACATACTTAAAAAAGTACTTTCCTTTACACAATGCTTGAAGGATCTGAATCTGTAAATATGTTGCAGGAAATCAAATAGGTTGTAGGCACTTGTTTATTTCACTCTATGAATAATTCATATGATTAATTTATCTGCTAAAAACTAAGGCCCATATTCCTCTTAGCACTGCCATAATTATTTGATTTTTAAAAAAATGTCTATTATACAACCTCTTCAATTTGGCTTTTCTGCATTTCATGGTAAAATGTCTTTTTTCTGCATTAGAAACAAATTCATCCAAGTAGATGTTTTTTCTTTTTATTTAAGATCAGAAAAACACCTTTCAAAAATATAAGACATACATAAAAACATAATGTATATTCAAAGTATAAAATAAAGTTACCTGTAAAAATCTTCGAAGTTAAGCTCAGCCTTTCCTTTCTTTCCAAAAAAGTGTATCAGCAATGTAGTATCAGAATGTAAACTGGTAAAGTCATCTGCACGCTTAAAAACACATTAGCAGTTGACAATAAATTTAATGCATAATTTTAGAAACAAAAATAACTCAAAATATTAACAATGAATTTCATTTAAAAATATCATTGTCCTTCAATCAAACTAATACATATTTTACAAAACCAGTTAGTAATTAATATATTAATGTTATATAGTTAGTAATTAATATATTAATGTTTAAAAAATACATTTTACAATGTATTTGTAAATCGTCCAGAGAAAGTGAGATGGACAGTTTCTAAATTTGATAAATAAATAACAATTAATCTTGCTCACAGATCATATAAATAATCTGTTAATGACTTAATTAAACAAACATAACATACTGATGGAGGGATATATCAGTAATAGTTAAAAACAGTTTGAAATTAGCTGAAATGAATTACAGAAACTAAACAAGATATTTTATATTTTAGCTGAATTACACTAAAAAGGCAAATCATGATTTTTCTTTAACTGCTTCTTAATATAAAAAATGAAAAATTAATTTGTTGTGGGAAATAAACTTATTAAGGTCCATTTTAGATGCTGCTCATTCTGGTCCTAAGAATCTAATTGCATCTCAGAAAAATATATATATCTGAAAATGTTAAGATTTCTATTAATTATGTGAAAAAGTCTCAAATATGAATGACAATTGGGATTATAAGAAGCTGTTTTATAGATTAAAATATAAATTCACAATTTCTGATTTAAATGTAGTTTAAAATTTTGGTGGTAAATATTACCAGGCATGAATTTTTCATACATGACTGATTGATTTTCAGTTTCATAAGTGATAGAATCCAGATGTAGTTATTTGATAGCAAACTGCAATAGTTCTTGTTTGTAGTAGTCTGCATTTTTTCTAGGAGGGTGGGGGGGAGCACAGTAATGTTTTTTCTCTTGTTTAGAACTTGCATTTCTATGACAGGCTTGGCTGAAGTCATCAGGACAACCGCTATGTAAGAACAAGATCATACATGGCAATTATTAATAATAAATCTCATAATTTATTATTATTTTCTACTGCTATTATTATTTGCTATTTCCAGTGGAAGGAGAAACCTCTTTTCAAATCATTATATTGTTATTATATTGCTTCTTCAGAAGCTGCTCCTGGCTGCTTATATATGTCGAAAAATTTCCAAAATTTTTGAATTTAGTTTGGCTGAAGCTTTATTATGAGTTGTCCCATAGAAGATTATCAATTTAGGCCAATATCCTAGAATTTGTAGCCCTGATACAGCTGGAGGTTTTCAGGAGGGGGCTTCCAAACAGTCAAATGTAAAGTCAAAGTATGTGGGAAGAATATTTATGCTTATGGATTTTTTATGTCACAAGGTAAATAACCAACAAATATTTCTGGTGTACAAAACACAATATTAATTCTGTCATTGTGAAGATTAAATATCATAGCTCTCAGACTAACACTCTGAATTCAATGATAAATGCTTAATAAATACAGGTACCAAAGAAATGCCAAGGGACAAATGAAAAAAAAAACCTAAAGGGAGACAAAAAATATTTTTAAAGACAGAATATTTACAATGAGGAAAACAATAAAATTGCATAGGAAACAATGAAATACGTTTATGGGCCATACAGAGGTTTTATTATACCTCTGCGAGGTCTGAAAAGAGTGCCTGACTTGTGCTACGTCTCAGAGTGTCCCAATAGCTTCTTGGAACAAGATCCTCCCCAGCTGTTTTGAGCACCTGTAGAATTGCAAAAATGCATAGATGTTGGGAGGGGGGAAAAATCAGTCAGCAAGAACAGCTATACATGGTAACATCTTTGCAGTGGTCTGAGAACCATTTCCTTATTTATCATATACTTTTACAATTATATGATTTCCTAAAGAATAACTTTTTAAATTGTCTAAAACATTCAGTTTTAAATTACATACAGATAGAAAACCAACTCTGAAACAGTATTTGTATACATTAGATAGATGTACACAATTAGAAAAAACGTTTTCTTATTGTCTTTTAATTTCAAATTATGCATTTTTCTACCATGTTTAAGGGAAAAAATAGTAATGTATATCAATTCCAGAGAAAGGGACCTTTAGGGCTTATTAAAATCAACTGGCCTTTTATAAGGTTGTGCAAATTTTTAAAACAGTCACTTCACTACCTGTCTATGGCATCATGCAGAAAATATCTTTCTTAAAATAATTGAAGCAACTATGTCCAGGCTCATGAAGCTTTGTAACTTGTTCCTGCACTAGAAAGGTTTTGCACAGGCTTATCTTTCAACCAGTTATGACTGACAAGTCCCATGGATTTCTCTGATAGGACCCTGATGTGGAATACATCAGATTAAAAGAATTCTTAAAATAATCTAATTAAATTAAATTAAAGACTTTAAATTTTATTTATCTGGTAACCCAAACACCTCTCTTATTACAGGTTTGGCTGAATGATTAAAATAGAATATTCATCAGAAGCCAGCATAGCCGCACACACACAAACATACTTGAATGCTGCTATCCAATGTAGATATTTTTCTTCAGGAAGAAAGGTATCCTTAATTACATGCTATGAAATTATGTTACTTTTAGGTTTTCTCTAGTGTACAGCCTCTTTAAATGCTTTGCCATTCCTCTAGGAGTTATTAAAATATTTACTGAGATGTTTATTTGTAAATATTACCTAAAAAAGAAATTCCAAGTTGGTAAGCTTAAAGAATGTACATTTCAATCTAAAACTAATTTTGCATTGCCAGAAATGGCAATCATGTGGCTGAGGATTGCTCACATTGTAAGTGTGAGCCAGCTGCCAAGCACCCAGATTGCAAGCATGTGACTTTTTGTATACAGGGACCTATCATAATTTTGGTCACTGAACAAATGTTCAAATGGTTGGTAAGTGAAAATTACTGAGATTGAACAGGATAGTAATGATACAGAGAAAAGAGATAATAAAGTGAATATAAAAAAACTGTAGCAAGTCCACTCTTCAGCCTGTGGATCTTTCTGTGTCAAGGATTTATGATTACTGATTATCTATACATGAAAAAAAATGGAGTGCTTCAGTGTATATATATTTAAAGTGAATAGGACAAAAAAGCTTTGGTTCTCATGTAAACATAACTCTTCTCTGCTACTTATGAAATTAGTACTACTTTTTCAGGCTTGAGATTTTTTTTTTGCTCAGATTGACATTTAATGAAAAACAGAAAGCTCCTGTTCTTGTATGAGGTGCATGTACGTAATATTCAGGTTCAGAGACAAATACCAGTATGTTGTGTCAGCCTATTAAACTACTGACTGTATAGAGAAAAACTGTATGCCTTTGTATGCCTCAGTGATAATGATTGATTGTTGGTGGGTACCAATTATTATTGCTGCTTCAATATCCAGCAAATTGTTAAGGATACATATATGATCAAAAGAGAATTAATTGTCCAACTGTACATGCTTCATTTTCATCCAACATTTGTTAGCGTGTCAGAAGGCACATGCAACGCATGCTTACTGCATGCATCAGACAAAGATCTGGGAAAGTAATACATAATATGAAGGTATGGCAGTAAATTTCTCTACTCTGACTAAGCCCACTTGTATCTATGCTGTTTCCTTAATGGTTCATTATTATCTTACATTATTTAAGAATGTTACTGCTCCTAAAAAGGACTGTATTTCTAACAGCAGAAAGTTAATTGCTTAAAATTAAACTCATAATTGAACTCATTGTTTCCCTTGTCTGCCTATCTCTTGCTCTAATTCTTCTAGACTACACAAGCTAGTCTTCATTCTAAGGATGGTTCCAATTTTACCGACCTCTTTCATCTTACCTGGTTAATTAAAACATACACCATACATACATACATACGTACGTACGTACGTACATACACAAATACTGAATATTCCTTTGCTCTTTCTAAATAAAATGAACTGCCTGAAGAGAAGCTCATAGCTTAACTATTGAACCTGATACAGTAGTATTCTACATCTACATGGTATGGTGAATACAATTAAACTGGTAGCATATAAAGGGATAATATAATCTTATATATATAGTATTATCACTCACTACAAATACTAAGACTTGAATTTTAAGTCATAGTCAAAAAATGTCATTATCGTGAGTTTTAAGATATTTAAAATCTACAGTAATCAGATTATAAATCTAAATATGAGTTCTCCACAAAGCAAAAGAGGTTGCAAATAAAAACTTCCAGTATATTTATAGAAAAGCAGATAGAAGAACAAACAGCTGTTGCATCTCCCATCAGTTTTTTTCTTTGATCCTTTCAACCACCTATGGTGTAAATCTGGAGCCTTCTTGGTGAACAACATAATAAAAATGGTTTATTTGATTGTTATTGGAATGGAGGTAGAGGTAGGAGTGATTGTTTTTGTATTACTTTTATACTGGGTTTTAATCTTGGTAAGCTACCAGAGTCACTGAGAATAAGTTGGACAGGCATCTTACATAAATAAATAATAAACAAATAAAATAAAAAGACACAATGACTATCTTGTCCTTCTACCTCAATATTATAGAACCAAAAAAATTTCAAGTAAGGCTTAAAATGTATAGTTCCTCTTGATTTATAATGAACATGTGGCTTTAAAAGTGAATTGCTCCATACATTACACTAAGTCATAATTTATATAATCACACTTTATTGAATATGATTCAATTGCTGAATTAATACATACTAAGCCAAAATGAAATGAAACACATTCTGGCTTAGTGAATATGTGAATCCAATCATTGCCAAATATACTGTATTGTAAATAATGTTTGTGTCATAAAAATTAGTGTTTATAGATCAGTAAACAAGTTTAGAATACATACATTAGTAGAACTGTGGTATCCATAAAGCTGGAGATGCTGATATAAAGCAGTATGAGTGAAGAGTTGAATTTCAAAATAAAACCAGTAGAAAAAAAGGAAAGAAATCAGCAATTAGCTAAGATATGCAAACGTATATAAAAACTATTATGAACTATACTTTATAGCTAAGGCTACAAGCCACATTTTAATATGTAGATTTTTAATTACCTTTAGGTCACATTCTGACCTTAAAAATACAATTATCTAAGACTAATAAGAAACAGAGTTATATCCGTATCAAAATACATCCAATTTTTTTTAGGAAGTCACAATTCATACAAAGTATTAGAATCTTTTCCTTTTTGGTTGGTTCTGGTTCTTCCAAAGTAAGGAATAAAACTGCTGGAGGAGATGAAAGAAGAAATTGCAAGGTTGGTTCTAACATCTGAAATACTCTTATTTAAAGAGCTCTTCATTGGTACAAATTATTTATTTACAAACATCTAATTATGTCTACTACTTATTTCTTTTGTGTCTATCTCTTCTTTTACCAGTAAAAACCTCCAGAGGCTTAGGTGCCCTTAATGCTATTCATCTATATTATTAAAAGATGGGTTTCTGACATAAAGAAGAATCTTCTGAAAAGATAAGCAGATTGCAAATTAGCAAATATCCCATGTAACATTTGCAATATGTTCTCATTTACTTTTGAGCTATTAATTACTTTTAAATAAAACTCAAGGCCTTTGGAGTGTACATGTAAGGTATTTTAATTGAGATAATTATCCATGATAGGCACCATTCAAATGAGGTATTAGATACTTTCTAACACACATTTTAGCAAGGTGGTTATTATTGATGATGGAAACATTTTAAAGGTTTTTTTAAAATAAAAAATTGTATACCAAATAATATTAAAGTAATTGCATAAGTATTTTACTACAGTTTAGAAAAGTCCTCAGTATGGTAGTCATATGAAAAGCATTGTGTCTATAGTAGATAAAGTAAATTTGAGTTCAGCTATAATAGTTTTAACTGCCCAATAAATTATTTTCCATGTCAAAATCATATTCCCTTTAAAAAAAGATGGAAGGGCAATGCTAAAAATTACTGAACCTATTTTCCCTAATCAAAATCTGATGCGATTATACTTGCAGCTTACAGTGCTGTAGAAAAACAAGGGTTTATTTCATCAGTCTGAAGATATATTTCCTTGATTTTAAATCTGATTTTGTTCTACAATTTCTGTGCCAGTTAAAGTTTGAACTATGATAAAGCCTCATCAGTGGTGGGTTGCTCCCAGTTCGGACCGGTTTTCTAGAACCGTTAGCGCTGACTCCAAGCCGAGAACGAACTGGTTCTTCTTACTGTGTAAGTTGGCCCGCCCACCTGTGGGTAATACTGAACTTTATTTCTGTCTCTGAAGCCCAGCTGAACCGGGGCGGCAGATTGAATTGCCGCTCCGCAGCTGTTTTCCTTGCTCCTTATTTTGTTTTCAAAGCAGAAGTTACATTTCCTACTAAACTCCGCACCCGTGGTCAGCGAACCGATAGTAAAGCTGGTAGAAACCCACCACTGAGCCTCATGTTCCTCAGAAAACGTGCAACTGCTGTTATTACTGTTATTGTAATATTCTTATCCTACTGAGAACAACATTCAAGGAATTATGAAAAACTTATTTGTTTAAAATCCTTACCAGCATTACACGCTTTTCTTCATCTCCTTTTCTTTCTTTCTTCTCATTTTTCTTTCTAAATATGTCTTGCAGCTGAAAAAAAAAGTATAATCTATGGCTATTTATTTTAACAATGTTTATGGACAATACCATAGTCATAATACTTTAGGATACAATGTAGGACAAGAAAGCCTTAGCTTCAGCTGAATAATATACTGTATTTTTTGGACTATAAGATGGTCCACACTATAAGATGCACTTAGCTTTTCGGGAGGAAAACAAGAAAAAAACAATCTGTCTCTGCCTCCTAGCATTGATCTGGTATTCATCTGGCCCGTTTGCTGCAGCCTATTTGCCATGGCCCATTCATCACCACCACAGCCCGTTCTGCGAGACTGCCCATTTAGCGCAGCCCATTTGCCACCACCGCGTTTGCAGCACCAACCCCCATCCCGCACTGCAATATTCACTGTATAAGACACACAGACTTTTCCACCCACATTTTTTTGGGGGGGAAGAGTGTCTTATATTCCGAAAAATATGGTAAATATCACTGATATTTATTTTTTTATATAATAGTTTTAGATAGCTTTTAACTTCTATTCACCCATAGATAAAAGCAAATGCAGTATTATGTTAAGCAGCACACTGAAATCTCAATTTATTAATAAATGAAGTTTGACAGTTCCATTAGGCACTATGCATACAAATACTGTAGATGTTGAAAGTTTCCTCCAAGAACTGTCATCTGCAGTTATTAGTAACCCGAACCAACTCTGTAAGGTTTGCATCTGATTCAATTAACTTGATTAAAATATTCTAGACATACCTGAGTGACATGCTACATTTAATATTATGGCATAAGTACAAAACCTCTGGGCCAAAGTTTATATGAAGTCTATCAGGTGGTATATTGTAGCCTTAACTTCCTCTGCCCAATTGTTTTATTAATTGATTTGCTCTGAATTATAAGGCCTCTCATCTTACAATAGTGAATAAAAATGCAAAATAAATAACAATAAACAATGGTCCCTACCCCATGCTGGAAGTGGAAGCTTTCTGTGGAACCTATTAGTCAAGGAACTATGGTAGGCAGGATCCAAAAGAGCCTTCTCTCCTATAGCCCCAACCCTCTGGAACATGCTGCCCCCTGGGGTAAGGTTTGACTCTACTCTTCTATCCTTCTGCAAGGGCCTAAAGACCTGGCTTTGCTGGTTGGCCTGGGGTCTCAATAGGGGAGTATCGCACTGGAGGTGCTACTGGATTAATTAGCTGACATGACCTCCTCCTTGTACTTCCTGCTTCCCCCCTCGCCCATCTTTTAATTCACATTATTTTATTTTATTGTTTTCATTGCTTTGCTAGTTTGTTTAGAATTTTTATCATTTTTTCTGTTTCACTGTTGTAAGAGTTACAGCAAGCAAATCTAGCAATAAATAATATAAAAAATAAAAATAAAACAGAAAAAGCAATATAAAAACCCTATAACAGCAACCAGTATCAACATCAGTATATGTGCATGTGCATAAGAGAAAAAAATGTTGTGTTATGTTTGTGTGTACGGGAGAATGTAAGGCAAGAAATTGTGTTTTTGATCATATATGTTTATTTTTAAACTTGGGAATTAAATTTCAAATAAAAATAAAACTAGGGACTCACATATGGAAATAGGGATCAACAGATAAAATCATAATATTGGCATTTAAATGCCTAACTTCACCCTACATTCACTTCTGAAATATTTCTATGTGACCCAACAACTTAATGATAACTTTGATAACTAGCAAATGCACTGTGTTTTTAGAAATAGCTGATTCTCTGAACCAATATTGATACTCATTAAAAGCATAACAGTTCCGCTCAAAATGTACCACTTCAGAATAGAAAGTGAAGCTTTATATTCTATTTATTTTCTCATGAAAATTTCCAAATATAGAAAGTTATTTATTAAATAAGAAGGGTTCTAGCCTCATTTCTTTCATCTGGCATATTAGCTTTCCAAGGAAAGAACATTCTTAAATGTAGAAGCCTTCATCATGTAATCTGCCACCTGCACTCTGTACCATTGACCTAAGAGATTACACCATATGTTCTTTGAACATTTGAAACAGCTCACATTGGACTAAACTGTAAGGTTAGTTTTAAAAAAAAAAGGTAAAGGTAAAGAAGAAAGGTAAAGAGAGTGTTGGTAATTGAAAAGGCAAAAAGACCTTTTTTAAAAAAAAATCTTCCATGCTTTGATTTCTCTTACACCAGATACAGGGAAGAAGATCTTGTTGCATTCATCAGTAAAGCTCATTTGATCTTCTGGAAATGAACCTTTTATGTAGAAGAAGTGCTACAGGATACCAAAGAATACAGCAGTGAACATGAATTAATCTAGGAGCACTTTTCATAGGAACATTGTCTGAAACAAAATAATGGGATTGACTGTTGAAAGCTGAAGGACAAAACAACATCTCTTGTATCAAGGGAACAAAATCCCTCTGTTCTCTGACCTCAAACCTATGACATAAACAAACAGGTTTTTTTAAAGACAAAAATCTGTTCAGCATTTGATGACTTAATTTAGATAATTTTTAATGTTTTGCTGTATACAAAACCCTCTGGGTGTTATAAACTCTACATGATCATGTTTCACATTCTTTATACAATGAGACTTAATAAGTATCAACATGAAGAGTAATACTGTAGACTTGGTTTTATGGTTTCCTTTACATAAAAGCTCACTCAGAGTTTCCTTTCAAGATCTTTTACATCTTACAGTCAAAGGCAAAAGAGCAGGTACTGGAAAAGTCTTTGGTTTACATTAAATGTTTCTGTTGGAGGTTTTTTTAAATCCCCTATTCTATAATGTTGGTCACAATTTACACTCGTTTCACATCCAGGCTCTTTTAAATATGAACCACAAACATTCTTATTTAGATGAAACTGCATCATAATCTTCCTCCCTCTCAGTAGTGATTTACAGAATACCTGTGCTTCATATTTGTTTATTAGATATCTATCATTTCATACCTTCAAAATGCCAGATCAGCCTCAGATTAATTCCAGTTACTCAATCTGTTAACTGAAGAATTTTTTTTAATTCATTTTTATCCCCTGCTTTCTTACCATTCCACTCTAGGTGCTTTCAAACTGATGGCTTCTAAAGACAATTTTGTTTGAAAAAAAAAACCCTGTGAAATAAGTGATAGGGAAATGTATGAATGGATACTTATGAAATTTCACTGACATGATATTCATTAAAAGCTGTAGAAGCTCCTCCTATAGCTCTTATTTTACTTATTTTCTCAACTTTCTTCTTCAGTTCAGTTCACCTTCCTCTTCTCCCATACCGTTTCCTCCATATAGGGATATTAGATAACCACCCCTTATATGTTTCTTAATTAATCACTTTTTATTATATGAAGCCCCTCCATGTGGAATTCCCCTTTGGGAGAAGGCTTGTGCATTCTGCAATGCTGACAGCTATGCTAGAGGTATACGACCAGGAAGTCTAACAGAAGGGTCACCCAAGCCAGACAGGTCTCAATGAAGAAGTCAGATTAAGAATATCCACAAATCCATTAACCATGATGAGTCAACAAAAAAAGCTGTTGCCTGGGTTAACAAGTTGCTATCCTTGGGCAGCTATCGAAAAGTGAGTTATAGGCTTGGAGAAAGACCTTGAGACCTACTCTACAAAAAACTCACCAAGTAAAGTCTATAGAAAAAATCTTAAACATGTCAGATAGTAATGGTAGGATAAGAGGAATCCCAGTTGCTGAGGCAGCCAGTGGCGGAAACAAGTGTCTGCGCTGTATAGAGATACATTGCATAATCACATGAAATCTCAGAGGAATGAGAGGGTAAATTAGATATTGTCAAACAAGAGATGTTCAGGTTGGAAATTGATGTTCTTGGAGCTACGCTGGCCAGACAATGTTTTTTTCCAGTTTGAGGATTTCACTATCTATTATTCACGACATGATACCAGCAAAACAAATGAAGTGGTGTTTATTGCAAGCAAGAAATTTGTTAGAGCAGAGGAAAGCTTCTGAACGATCAGTGACCAAATTATGACGATCAGAATTTACGCCAAGCCGTCAGTATCAGAGTGTCCAAATCTATGCCCAAATGATTGCTGCAAAAGAGCTTGAAATAGAGGGCTTTTATGCCATTATCCAAGAAACTCTGAAGTGCCCAAAATGACATTGTTTACATTTTGGGCAACTTCAATGCAAAAGTTGGTAAACAAGTGGAGAGAGGAATCACCGGTCATTTTGCACTAGGTGACAGGAAAGATGTAGGTGAACATTTGGTTCAATTTTGGCAAGAAAACCAAGTTAGAATCATGAATACATGGTTCAAACAGAACAAGCCCTGCTTATACATTTGAACCTCACTCTAATGGACCTCACCATAATGAGATTGACTATGTCCTATGCAGTCAACTATGGACCTGTTCAGTCCTTAATGTTAAGACAAATCCAAGTGCTGATTGTGGCTCAGATCATGAATTGTTGGTGGCAAAGATTAAAGTTAAAGTATACACCATCAAAAGGACAGTTCCTCTAAAGAAGTTTGATGTCACTAAAATTCCTATTACATATACAATTAGGGTGAAAAATAGGTTGAACTACTGGGCACCACTGAGAAGATACCTGATGGTCTGTACCAGGAAATTCACTTGGCCATTATTAGAATTGCAGAAGAACACATACTGTACAAGAAGCCATGGAAAAGGTGCAACTGGCCCTCAGCTGAAACCATCAAAATAACGGAGCAAAGAAAAGCATCCAAGGCAGTAGGCAAATAGAAGAAGTAAGAAAACTGAATGCAGCTTTCCAGAGGGCAACAAGGAAGGATAATGAAGTTTACTGGGATAAGCAAAGTAAACAATTTGAAGTGAACTACAGGAAGGGTTGCACCAGGAATGCATTTATGCAAGTCAAAAAAATCTGAACACCATTTATTGTTCATAAATGCATTAAGAACAAGCAAGGGGGAAAAACTGTCCAACCACCAAAGCATCCAGAACAGATGGCGAGAAAATACAGAAGAGCGGTACCCAGGTAGTAGAGGGGCCCAGTCTCAGGATGATGAGGAAAGAGAAATAGAAATAGAACTGGTCACTCTTGAGGAAGAGATCATATGGGTGATGACGCAACTGCCAAACAACAAGTCTGCAGGTGTTGACACTATCCCTGCAGAATTACTGATACCTGTATACCCAGAGTCATGAGAGATCTGTGCCAGAAAATTTGGGAAACCAATAAGTGGCCACATGATTGGAAATGTTCAGTGTTCACTCCATTGCCAAAAAAGGGTTATTATAAAGATTGATCCAGTTATCGCACAATTACTCTCATCCTTCACATCAGGAAGATTCTGCTTAAAATTATACAACAATGTCTAGCACCAACCATTGAAAGGAAATTTGCAGATGTTCAAGCTGGCTTTCGAAAGGGTTGTGGCACTTGTGACCATATTGCAAATCTGAGCTAGATCATAGAAAAATCTTGTGAATCATTTATATGTGCTTCATCAAGTACAAGAAAGCTTTCAATTGTCTTGATAATGAAAAGCTATGGGGAGCCCTACAAGCATGTGGATACCAGAACATCTGGTCAAATTGGTGCAATCCAATTTTTTTTACTACCGGTTCTGTGTGCGAGGTGTCGCTTGGTGGGCGTGGCAGGGGGAAGGATACTGCAAAATCTCCATTTCCACCCCACTCCAGGGCAAGGATACTGCAAAATCCTCATTACCTCCTTGCTCCTGGGGGAAGGATATAGCAAAATCTCCATTCCCACCCCACTCTGGGGTCAGCCAGAGGTGGTATTTGCAGGTTCTTCAAACTACTCAAAATTTCTGCTACCAATTCTCCAGAACCTGTCAGAACCTGCAAGATTTCACCCCTGGTGCAATCACTATGTACAAAACAGAAAGCCACTGTGCAAACACCATATGGAGACACCAATTTATTTAAGATAGAGAAAGGAATGTGGTAGAGTTGCATTCTCTCCATTTTCTTATTCAACCTGTATGCCGAAATACCGTAATCAGGAAGAACATAAGATTTTGAAGAATCAAAAATTGGGGTACAGATAGAAGGAAGAAATATCAACTCTTTTCTATATGCTGATGATGCAATTCTCCACTCAGGAAGCCTGAAACATCTGATCAAGAAAATCAAAGAAGAAAGAGAATTTTGGTCTTCTGAACATCAAAAAACAAAAACAAACCCAAATTCATGAACACTGCAAGCAACGGAAACATCAAAATAGAAATTGATGGTGAACAGATAGAATGCATAGAAAAATTCACTTTCCTAGGGTTCGCCAATCACTCAGAACAGTGAATGCAGTGCAGAAATAAAACATTGGATTGCAATGTTGAACATGAGCCGAATATGAAAAAGCAAGAACATCAGCTTGTCAACCAAAAGTAGGTTTGGTTATTGTGTTCCCAGTAGCTACCTATGATTGCGAAACCTGGACCTTAAATAAGCAAGACAGGAAGAAAAGCAACTCATTTGAGCTGTGGTGCTGGAAAAGGCTCCTGCATATTCCTTGGGCAGCAAAAGTGACCAACAAAAAGTACTGGAGTGTATGTCTCACTTATTTTGGCCATGTCACATGGGGAAATTCACTGAAGAAAATAATTATATTGGGAAGAATGAGCGGTAAAGGGAAGCTTGGCTACCTAAGAACATGGTGGCTGGACATTATCAAAGCTGGCACCAGCCAGTGCATAGAAAAAGAAGCAGTGCAAGATTGGAAGATATGAAGAGACTTGGCCCATAGAATCGCCAAGGTCAGACACAACTGACAGTAACATCATCAACATCATCATCATATGAAGAAGTCACATTAGGCAAGTAGAAAAGATTCAAATGAAGAACCAAAGAATAAAAAAAACCTATACAACAAAAAGATTTGGGAGAATAATTTGTTAACATAGATATTATTAAATGAGAGATTTTTTCCCCCTTAGAATTTGAATTTAAGTAACATTTGTTTACAAAAAATACTTTTGCCTTTGAAAAGATTTTTAAAAATTAAAAACATTTTAAAACATTTTTTAAAGGAAAGTAACAATTTAAAAAAGAAACATGTAGCATACCTACCACCAAGAACTCTTTTTTGTCCACCATTTCATTTCCATCTGTATCAAACATGTTGAATGCTATTCTAAAACCAGCATGTGGTTCTGTCAAGAATGATAAAAAAGATGTTAAGAGAAAAGAAATATTTTAAGAATTTTACTGAAACTAGAGGCCAAGTTGTGTGCTATACTGGCAGCTATTCATCTATGAATACAACACTCCCCAAATCATAAGGAAAAGCGACCTGCTTAAGATTACTAGCAAAAAGGATGCTATTTCTGTACCTATACTTCTCCACACCACTTTTTTCAGCAAACCTCTTTTACTAAATTTATTTTCAGCTGTATGAAAAATGCTTCCCTGTGTATTGAAGTGAGAAAGGTGTTTGTATCATGTAAAATCAGTCTGCCAGCCCCATTTTGCCTTTTTGACAGGAATGTGCAGAGTTTCAACTATAAAATAGTTATTATTACACATAATTTGGTCCTGTTTGGTCAAACACACTGTAGAGAACTTGATCCACTTTAAATGACAGCAGAACACTAATAGCCTTTCCATAAATGTATTATTATACAGCAGAATGCTTTTTTCCATATTTCTGGTCCTCCAAATGTTATTATCAACCTACAAAAGGTAGCCCAATACTCACTTCTCCTTTGTCTCTATACTACAAGAGTCTTGCCTTTCTTCAAAAAAGAGAATTAAATTTGTGGCATTGTTCAATATTTCAAAATGTACTGATATTCCATGCCTTTTACTGAAACAGTACAGTGATATGAATGCCAGAAAGTACAGACCATGAAATATCACTTTAGATGTGGGCTACATAGTTACAGCAAAGATTTAAATATAGTATAAGCCTCTAATATGGAAAAATGCTAAATCACTTTACATTTTATAAAGTTCCACTGTTAAGAGGTCACTTTCTTGAGTTGGCAAAAAACTGTATGTGTGTGACATTTGCTGTCCCCATTGCCAATCAGTATCATGTTTATGTTGCTTCTGTTCCCAATCTCTATCAGTCTTCTGATTTCTTTTCAAGATAATGCTTTACAGATTTTATCCACCTTGAGGTTGCTGTTAAAGTAAAGGAAAATTAATACTATAAAGCCAGCTCTTCTAAGTACTAACTGTGCTGCACAGCTATTTAGCTAGGTTTTGGGTTGTTGCCTTACCACAAGACACCAGAAGCTGGGAATTTAGAGAGAAGTTCCTTTCCATTCTGAGATGTTGATGATTTTATCCAAGAACTGGGGAGTAAATTGATTTTCCATATAAATAATTTAAACCAAACAATCCCATACATACTTTCTAAGTATGATCAGGTAATTGTTTCACAAGTATCGGGGCCAACAATTTAAAACTGAGAAGTAAAAGTTGAATTTTATTTGTTACTGTTTGTTATCAGTAATAGGGAGTTTTCAACATTTCCACTATAGTAATTGCTATGCCAGTGTTTTTCAGCAGAATAAAGGATATAACTTTATCTGAACAGCTGCTAAACTATTATCCTACATTATCTAAAGAAATTGTACTTGTATCTTCAATTATTTTTAGTATCTTTTTGCTAGGAGACTACAAAAACAAATTACTTACAAATTATTTATTAAAACATACAACATTAACATTACACCCATTCATACCGTGTTTCCCCGAAAACAAGACAGGGTCTTATTTTCTTTTGACCCCCGAAATAAGCGCTTGGCCTTATTTTCAGGGAGGTCTTATTATTTTTGA
>JANHFT010005737.1:29583-47823 GCA_032467955.1 Pseudoxenodon macrops | reverse complement strand
TTCTTCATTTTGTTAAGTTGTCTAGAACAATAATAAATCAGTCTTTAAAAAATAAGTCTAATAATTTGAACATTCTAAAGGCATTTATAGTTATTGAATTATCTCCTTGCAGCAAACACCAAACAGCCAGTTTCAGCACAGTCTGATTAGCACAAGAAAATTAAAATCTGCCTCTACCTCCCAGCAATTTGCCTTCTTGCAGTTTTAGTTTCAATTTCAGTTTTAGCACATGGTGTCTGCCTGCAGCCTGAATCAACTGATGTTCGGGAGGCAGATAATCAGTTGTTTGTGCTAATCAGGCTCTGCACTGTTTTGCTGCAAGGAGGTAAATTGCTGGGAGATAGAGGCCGAAGGGTGGGGATGGCTGGGCAGGGCTACATTCATTGTATAAGATGCACCCATGTTTTCACCCTCTTTTGGGGGGGGGAGTGCATTTATACTCCGAAAAATACAGTAAGTCTGGAGAACTGACTGTATAGACTAAAAGTAAAGTCTAAAATAATAATATTCATAATAAGATATCACTGGATGTTTAGCCAAAGATCTTGTAAGATCTTGTAATAATGCACAAATAATTAGTTTCTTTTAGTAGATGAAGGAACTGTGTACATTCCAGCAGATAGACTTAGTATATTAGTACATTATAACTAACATATGTAACATGGAACCACAATTGGGACCAGAATTTCCATTGGTAAGCAAATAGTTGTTAACTTGAGTTGTGCCTAATTTTACAATTTGTTTTTGCCATGGTTGTTAGGTGAGTTACTGCAGTAAAGTGAATCATATTGTTGTTAAACATATCTGGTTTCCCCCATTGACTTTGCATGATATACTGCCATAATGTACATTTCTCCAATTCTTTGCTATTTCTATGGGTCAGGCACATATGCACAGAAATACACAGCAAACAGTGTATATCATCTGTACTGTTTGCTGGGAGGCAAATTGCTGAATTGTTCCTGAATTGTTGTTTCAGCGTCTTATGATTGCTCTTCTCTTTGTTTTTAATTTTAAATAACTGCTGAGCAAAAACAAAAAATGGACAAAAATGCTAATGAAAACAGTGAGCCCTGCACCAGCTCTTACTAAACCCAGAAAATATTTGCCACACTAAAGGACGTTCAACATTAAATGTAAAAGGAATCTGTCAACGAATACAATGGATGTACACCGTAAAAGCTGACACCAGCCAGAGCATAGAAAAACTCAAAGTAGTGCAAGATTGGAACATATGGAGAGGCCAGGGTCATAGAATGGTCAAGAATCCACACGGCCTAATAGATAAACATCATCACCATTAAATGTCATTTAGTTTTAATACTGTTTATTTTACATTACTTTTTACAGGTGCTATACTTTTATGATCTATCTTATATCTATTTTACTTGCTCGATGTACAAGGTTGTACGTCTATAATTTTAAGTTGCTTCTTGACACGAATAAAGAAACGTTACATAAAAAAAAAAAAGAAACCCAGCCCCTGTGTCTCTCCAGATCCTGACTTGTTAACTTGCACTGATTTCACTGATGGTGCCTAACTCCCGTGTTCTTCTCCAGGGGACTTTAAGAGAGCTGAGATCTAACGTGCAAAGAGCGAGACCCACATCCACGACTGCTGGAGAGAATTGAAAAAAAGGGAAGGCTAGCACGGGCGATCTCTGCCCCGGATTCCCGACAGCATCCTCGGAGGATCCACCATCCACCCACCCCTCCATCCTCTGTAGCGGGAAGGGAGAAGGGGCGGGCCAAGGCAGGCGCTCCCGCTCTACGTCGTGTGCGCCCCCCCTTTCCCTCGACACCTACCATCATCTCCTTGGCAGCGGCCGCCACAGGGATGGGCTGCAATCTTCGGCCTTGGCTCGGCGGCCCGGCTTCTCCTGGCACCCTCCGGTTGCCAAGCCCCAGCGCGGGGGGCGACTGGTGCGGCCGGCGGTCGTAGTAGTGATAGCAGGCGAGCCAAGCGAGCGCCCCGCCAGCAGCCCCCGCGGCCGCGATGCTCAGCCCACTCGGGGTCCCCTCGCGGCCGGTGCCGGCGGCCTTCAAGCCCCACAGTGGCCGGCAAGGGGCCGCCTCAGGGGGGAGACGACAACGGCGCCAGCCCAAGAGACTTCGCAGCGCCGCCATAGAGCCGGGTCCGCGGAGTGACAGGGCGAACGAAGGTGCTGAGGCGGCAACAGCAGCCGCGGCGGGGAAACATCGCGAGAGTGCCACGAGCTGCCAAGCGCGAGACGAGGGACTCTGCTTCTAAATGTCAGCTACCCCTCCCACCCGGGCTGGCCTCGTGTCCCTCCTCCCGTTTGGACGGTTGTCTGTCATCCCCGCAGGTTCCTTATCTGGGAATTGCTGTTTGTGACCGCTCCGGATTGCCCAGGGCTGCAGTGCAGTTCTTTGCGGTTGGCATCGCGAACTGCCTGCGATTGCAATCTGGGTTGTTTCTTTGGAAGCAATGATGATTGCGGAGGCTTTCTACTAAAACAACGCATTCCCAGTAATTCCTTTGCTCTGCATATTCCAAGCTAACAAGGGCATAAGAATTAGTTGGCTGGCTCAGGCCCGCCGAATAGTCTAGCGCAGAATGGCCCAATTAAAAGAGAGAACTGGCCTAATAATAATTCTTATTATTATTATTGAATTCACTATTCAATACACTATTTCTCTAAGAAAAAGGATAAGTCTCAGGGCTGACCCTATAGCAGGAGTGATCAATTGAAGCTTGTCACCTAAGCTTTTTATCTTTTAAAATTCTCTCCTGGACCTGCAGTAACATGGTTCTCCTTTGCTTCAGGCTTGTACAAGCCAGAAAGAGAACCAGATTGGTGCAATGGTTACAGCTTCATCTATGGTTACAGCTTCAGGCTAGAAACCAGGAACTTAAAAAGAGTTCTAGTCCTGCCTTAGGTGCCAAGCCAACTGAGTGGCTTTGGCCCAGTTACTCTTTCTCATCCTTAGGAATAAAGCAGGGGCAAAGAGCTTCTGAAATCTTGTCAAGAAAGCTGCAGGGAATTGTCCAAAGACTTCCCAGGAGTCAACAGTGTCTGCAAGTCCTTTCCCAACTTCCCAAAAAATTAGAAGCCACTGTCAGGACCATTCTGCCACCAACTGCAAGTGTTATACAGTATTTTTTCCTGAGTGGAGAAATTCTATTTAGATGCAGTAGTGAAAAGCAACCAGAAAAAAATACTTGTGAATTTATCCAATTTATTTTAAACAACCATCTCACAACTGTGTATCAATGAATGGGCCCTGGTTGAATTACTACTTTGGGATCCTTTTCTAATCCATTTTTGACATGTAGATACCAGGCTGCATTCTTTTACAGGCTGAGCCAATCTATATTTAAAAAGTAAAATATTTATTTAGCAAATGTATATTTATATAGTGAATCCTAACAGTAAAAGGAACATTATTATTATGACTATTATATTTTATCCCACATTTTTCTATATAATTCAAGATAGCAAACTTAACTAATTTTCCTGCGTGTCTATTTTCCCTATAACCACAAACCTGTTGGTCTGAGAGAGAGAAGGACTGATACAAAGTCATCCAGATGGATGTTCTAGGAAGACCTAGAACTCATCCTTGTGAATTTTCCATATTTTTTTTTTCTGTTTTGTAATTATGAATTATAAAAATATCAAAAATTAACTTGAACATGAAATTTGCAATTCTGAATACATATGAATCAAGAAGTGAACTGTGTATCTTCCTTCATAATGAAGTTAATTACAGTAGGACTTGCAGTCTAATTTTTTGTTTAATAGAAAGCAGATCTGCAATCACTTATGTATTAGTATTACTTAAGACTGCCTAATTAAGATTTTTGCTGAAGAATAAAGTTCAGTTTAATCATATAGTTAAGTACAAGGATCCAGTTTAATTGAAGATACCATTGTTATCATTCTAACTCAGAGGCTCCCAACTTTGGGGCACCATGGACCGGTTTCATGGAGAAAGGTTTTTCCGTGGACCAGAAGGGGGCGTGATTTCATGTGCTGCCTGCATACCGAAGATGGGTTGTTTGCGCAGCCCAGTTTCTGGAATGTTGAGGCCCGGTGCTGGCCAACGGACCGGGAACTGGTGACTCCTGTTCCAGCTAACATCTAACATCTCTAGACTGAAATAAAGCAAAGCAAATGTTTGAATTGTTTTCAGGGAAGTTTTGAGACTATATATTAAAATATTTTTATAATATTAATATGGTTAAATATGTAGATATAAACAATATACCGTAGTAGCTTTTTTTGTTTTTTTTAAATAGGAACTATCTGGTGGACATGGATAAAAATACTGTAGGGGGTGATATTGAGCACCTGGCAAATTATCCTGCTTAGACAGATAGGTTATATTTGAATGAACAGGTCACAGATTCTGTAGGCTTGCTTGCTTGATGATGATCACAAAGCTTCTTAATGTAATCTATTATGGATGTGTATGCTTTCTGTCTCATCACAGATGTACCTGTGGAAATGTTGTGGATCTTGAGTTCTTATATAATGTTTTTATATGGAAGTATTCACAAATGTTTTTAGGAAAAATGTGATAACATGAATGTGTTCCATCTGAAACAGATTGAAAAGATCAATTTGGGTTTAATTTCTTTCTAACCATTGACATACTCAATAAGTATGGGAATTAGATCCCACCAGAGGTTTGCCTTATCCAACCTTCTCCCTATCTGATTGGATGAATTCAGTAAGTAGAAACTAGAATGCCTTCTTCCTTAAAGCCACCAACTGATGTTAAGTGATTTTCAAAGAGCAGCTGTTTGAGGACTTGAAGCATTTTGCAGGTGTGGCTCTCTTGAAGCTGACTTTGCTAATTGAATGTATTTTTTCACTGGTAAAAAACTTCAAGGTGCAGGAAAAGAAGCATAGAATGGTAGGGCTTTAAATAGCTATTTGCTGCAGGAGACACAGCTTCAGGGTGATAGGGGAGTCCCACTTGACTTTTGTGGGTGAAAAGTCTTTTGTGGAACATCAATTGTCCAGAACTGGGGGAGCATTCCAAAAATAGGCTTTTGTGTTTCTTTATTTTATTGCATGCACATTACAAATCCAGAAGGGCGTTTTAGAGAACAAAGGCAGGCTTTACCGAAGTACAGGGATTTCCATACATTGCTATTGAGTTAAAATACTGCACGATCCAATACGGGTCAGTCACCGGGACCAGGGGCTTAGTCTTCTGAGCTTTCAGACTCATGCTGGAGCCCATCTTCAGGGAACTTTTCTGTAGCAGAATGTAGCAGCTTTGGACTATTCTGTGTGTGGTGGTATTTATATGGTGCCTTTTGTATATGGATTTTTTTTGTACAGTTACACTTTTGTACAGTTAAAATACTGCATAAAATATATTAGCTATCATTTTCTGCATGTTCATTTTTATAATCCTTTCTTCTTTGAACTTATAAGACTAAAGAATTTTGATCTAGACAAATGTGCACTGATTTTCTAGTTACATACATTTCTGTTTTTGATTTTCCTTTGAGACCATTGCTATCATTGAAATACCAGCTTAATGTAATGTAATAATAACTCATTTGTAAGCATGCTGATTGTCATTCTCAAATTAGGAACACTTTCCCCTTATCTTTCTGAACTGAAGACTGTCACCAAAGCCTACAATCTTTGAGATTGTATACTTCATAAACAATATCTAGTTACTCCAGTGCTTATATGAGCATAATAATTAGTTGCATTGTGAGTTTTAAAAAAAATGGACAAGATTGTTTCACCTATATATTTGTTTAACACTACTGAAAATGTTCTAGGAAGTAAAAAGAAAATGATTAGATTGCAGGATATACTTAAAAGTAAAATAATGTACTTTGAAACAACACTCTTTGAATATATTTAACTTTCCATAATAGCAATACAGAAAGAAGAAAAAAAACTTTCGGTGTTATCTTTTCCTGTCACATGATTAGTGCAAATAGCAAGGTGAAAAAAGAAGCTTATCGTGTTTTTCCCGGTACTTGATAAAATGGCATAACTGCTTCCGAGCTTCAACATGAAAGGCAGCGCTTGAAAGAAGTCAGTTTGTTTTGTATTTCACTTTCGCTGCTATTCTAAGCATCTTGATATTTGATTAAAGGAGATTATGTTGAGCTTGCAATAAATGTGGCTGCCAATTTTGTTTTCCAGAGACTTCATCAATACTGGCTAAGTCGACTATGGTTTTCCAACTGTTTACTATCCAATGAGAAAGACTAATTTGCTAATCCCTAATATATGCCAAATATCTGATTCAAGCTAAAAAAATGCACATTCTTTTGTGTGTAAGCCATATGGACTCATTTTTTTTACATTGGCCTTTCAATCTTATTTCTACATATTTGGGAGTTCTACATGCATTAGCAGTTTGACCTCAACATTAATTTGGTGGTAATCTTGATTACAGTTGAGAAGCTTCAGCTGGAGCAGAACAGCTGTTTTGTCAGCAGGCATCTATTATATTAGTGTGTTTGTGTTTTGTATCTAGTTCAAACTTTGATATGTAAGCAAGATTGTCTAATGTGTCTATAAGATATTGCTCCCTTACCTTTACCCAACACAATATCTCCATTTAACAAAAATATCCTTTCAGCAATACTATCAGTTTAGACACTAAGTGCCTATATTTAATCACACAGCCTTATGTGGTGAAGAGGTTTATGAACCCAATAATGTTAGAAGCTATATCATTGGGAAACTTTACTCCCAGAAGTATGGCATAATAGATTAAGAAGGGGATCAAAATGATTCATTGGAGGAGGATTTCACAACCTACTCCATATGAATACCATTAGTATGTGAAACCAACCAAAAATACTAATCGTGAATGACTTGCAAGATTCCAATAAAACTAAAAAAAGCAAACAAAATCATCAAGCCAACAAAATATGGTGTCATTTATATTTCATACGTGTGTGCATTGAAAATAAAGAACAGATTTAATGACACTAGATTTGATAAACAGAGTCCATAGAGTCATTTCAAAATAATCTGGATGGCATAAATTTAATAAATAAGAATTCAATACTGAAATCTGCTTTATAGTTAAAAACAAAGCAAACAAAAATATTCCAAAGTATAAAAGGGAAAAGAAGGGAAAATGGCTACCTGCTGATATATCAGAATCAGGTGAAGAAAGGTAGAAAGCAAAAGGCAACAAAGATTTAAGGGGAAATTTCCCAACACTTACTGAGAAGAGCAAGAAGAGGTAGAAGTTATAGCTAAATCAGCAATGTACAGGAAGGAAATAACTATCAGGTAGGAATATATTTCTTTAAGAATTTACAGAAATATTTAATGCATAGATGAACATGGTAGAAGACAAAAAACAAAGATGCATTGGACAAAAAAATTAAAGAAGATATGGTGTACCGAAAAACTACAAAATCATCCATAAATATGAAGTAAATGAAGTTTTGATCATGAACTGCAAATAGTTTAAAATCTTATCAAGTTTACACAGTTAAAATGGCTGTTGTAGTTTACAAGGAAATAAAACAACAGTAGCAAATGGACTGGGAAAGGGTTTAAGTATTTCAATACAGAAAAAGTATGTTTAAAGAATATTTAAAGTACTAATTCCACTCATTTTATTTAGTAAGATAATGCTTGGGATTTTGCAATCCAGGCTTTAATAATACATGGACCAAGAAATGCCAGATGTGCTGGTGCATTCAAAATCTAACATCCCATACATAATGAAACAGACAAGTGGGAAAATATGTTTATTTGCTTTAGGATTATACAAAGATGATTAATTGTGTAGAACAATTGTGTAGACAGTTGTGAATAGCCATTAAAAATATGGATATATTGAACCACTTCACCTATCTATGGAAGATTATTGATAATGGCTAGGAAGCAACATAATAGAATATGCAATTTAATAATTTGGCTCTGGGAAAGGACTGACAAATGTTATGTTTTATCATGTAGATTATAAATTATATTGACATATGCAGATTATAGATCATAAATATATTATGAGAAATGCTAGACTAGAAGAAATAACAAGTAGAACTAAAAGTATTGGAAGAAACAACAACTTTGAAAATGCTGTTGATTTTATTTTAATAGAAGTAAAGAAAACTTAACGAATGTCTTGCTGGAAATAAAATAAGACAATGTAAAAGCCAAGGAGAACTCAGTATTAAAAAGCAAACAAACAAACCCCACACTAAGATTATGTCAACAACCCAATGCAGATAGGCAGAGCTAAAAGTTGAAAACGTTACCTTCAAAAATTCAAAAGTATGGCTAGCCAAGAAATACAAAAATGTTTGTTATTTTGGAAAAGGACTATGACAAATCTAGACAATATACTAGCATACAGAGACATCACATTTAATAACAAATCAACCTGTGGTTAAACAAATTGTTTTCATAGTTCTAACTATGACTGAAAACTGGTTCATCAGAAAGACTGAATCAAGAAAATTAGATGACTTGAATTGTAGTGCTGGATAATTATTTTTATTTATTTTTATTTAATTTGGCGAACATGTACTAGATAACAAGTATAAGTATCATGGACATAAACGGAATGAGAACAAGTAAATGGGGACAGTAAGACAGGGACAGTAGGCCCAATGGTGTGCTTATTCAGGCTTATCCATGCCCCCTTAGATTGTTGAGAATGTTTTGGATAAAACCAGATTCCTCACTGGAAATACTAATATTAAAGCTAAAACTTAAACATTTTGGACACTTAATGCAAAGGCACAAATCATTAGAGAATATCTTTTTTTTTTAAAGGCTGACATGACAAAGTCTCTAGATAGTGCTACTAAAAGCATGAATTTACAAGAACTTGAAGAAGTTCTGTAGAGATAATTCTGGTGAAATGAGTTTTGTTGTGTGATAGAAAATTAGAAGTGACAATAACTAACAAGAACAACAAATCTTATCATTACAAAATGACATACATACAGTCAACATTCAAACTATCCTATCATACCAGAGGTGGGTTTCTACTGGTTCAGACTGGTTCTATAGTAACCCTGGTGACGTCACAGAACCGGTTCTGGTCCATGGACGCCGCCATCTTTTTTGTGGATTAAAAAAAAACCCAATTCTTTTGCATTTTTGTGAGTTTTTTTGTCTTCTGCGCATGCGCCGAAGCTGAGTTTCCAGCATAGTGCATGCGTCGCCATCTTCTTTTTGGCCTTTTTTATTTTTTGGGAATTTTTTTGCACTGCGAATGCATGCGCATGCCAAGCGCACGCCGGCGCTGAGGCACATCCACACAGTGCAGGAGGCAGCAAACCGGCGGCGAGGTAAGTTAGAACCCATCCCTGTATCATACCTACCTTATTTTTGAGATAAACAATAATATAGTATGCAGATGGAAGAAAAGGAGTATGAAACAGTAAAGGAGTGAAATAAAAAAAGGAAAAAAATTAATTTACTGCAATAACATTCACTATCTTGGCATCTTTTTATTTTTTAAATTATCTTTGTTTCTACCATGTCTGCACAATGCTTCTTAATTGCCTTTGAAAACATACTTTCTTTTCCAGAGTAGTTTATCAACTCTAATTCACCATGTTTTCTTCAGTTTTTCCTCTTCCTCTTTATTCAAATGAAATCAAATCTTTATTATGGTGTAGTCCTGCCTCAGGCGTGCACACTGACTGGGCAGTGGTGAAATCTAAAAATTTCCCCTACCAGTTCTGTGGGTGTGGCTTGGTGGGCATGGTTTGGTGGTCATGTGACTGAGTGGGTGTGGCTTGGTGGTCATGCTCATGTGACTGGATGAGCTCAAAAACCAACTTTCACACTTCACACAAACAACACAAAAGCCACACAACTGACACAATACAAAAGCACACAAAATGGCCCCTGCAGTAAGCAGGAATCTCACAGTCACAGAGAGCTCAAAAACCAGGTATCACACTTGGCACAAAAATTACACAAAAGCTACACAACTCATTCCTACACAACTGACTCACACACAATGCAGAAGCAGCTAGACATCACACAAAATGGCCCCTGCAATAATCAGGACGATCACAGGGTGAATAGGTAGTTTTAAAAAAATGCTTTAAAAAAGTAAAAAAAAGGTTCATCAATTGTGACAATCAGATGTGCTACCTGATCGTGGGGACCTTTTTTTTACTTTTTAAAAGCATTTTTACTACCGGTTCTGTGAATCGGAAGCATTTATTACTACTGGTTCAGGCGAACTGGGCATTTCACCCCTGTAACTGGGTATCTTTGGATCTTTGGATCAATCGCTGTGTACCAGCCCAATCCACCTTAAGGGGTTATTGTTGTGGGGAAAATAGCAAGAAAAAGGAATACTTGAGTGATTTATAAAAATAAAAAGGTGAATGAATGAATGAATTAATTAATTAAAATAAATCATGGATTATTTTACATTTAAGCCATATTCACTCAGTACCCATTTATTCTTGAACTCCTCTCGTTTTAATACTTATACTTAAGAAACTCATTCCTATTCTATTGAACTTATTTTTATGCATACTTTCATATAACATATAATATCGATAGAAACATGCTCTTTACACATAGCCATAGTGCAATAAAAATATTATCTTCAATAGTTACTGGGTACTACTTTGCAACTGGCATTTGAACACCTCAAGAATATTCTATCTATAATATTTTGTCCTCTCTACTTATGTTCTATCAGGTTCATTTGCTGGCTATAACTTTTTGGCATTTAAATATAACTTAATTTTTCATTGGATTTTCTCTTGTAATCACAAGTACCGTATCAGTATTGATGGTACATTTATGTTCTTATCAACACCCTCTGTTGTATCATATAATGACATGGTACAATATGTTACTATAATTTTATATGATAATACTTGCTGCAAATAATTCAGTTTCTCAGCCAATAACGTGATATCCTCAACCAACTCACTTTTGATGTTTTCACAAGAATTCCTTGTACATTCGTGCTTAAACATAACCACCACCATAAACAACCAAGGGTATATTACACATTCTTACTTTCCTGCTCAGCGTTGAACTGTTCATTAAGCACTTAATTTATTGTCATGGTTGCTCTGCAGTACACATTGTTATATACTGTTGTTATCCCATTCACTAACTCCTGATTCATGCAAAATTTCCATCAATCTAGTCTATTTTATATTTATTTTTAAATCAACAAACTTTAAAAAAAAAACCTTCACAGTAACACTTCCTCAGTGTTGCTGAACAGCAAAAATCCACTTGGCAAACTCCCTGTCTGACAAGAAAATATATTACACTTCCAAAATTCTGATCACTATCATTCATGAACCCTGTCAGAAGAATTCTGCCAAAGGCCCTCCTAGGTGCAATTAACAAAGTATAATTTTTGCATTCACTTTTGCTACCGTTCCATTTGAATATTGAAACAATAATGGCACCTTTCCAATTGTCAGGAATGCATGCAATTGTCACACTCATATCAGCAAACCACATCCATATTTGACATCCATATTTTAACATTTCTGCAAGTACATTTTAAGCCTTGCTGTTTTTCAGCACTCTGGTAGTATTTATTACTTCTTTAAATAAATACTTATTGGACAAAGCATTTATTACATTTGTTTCAATTTTTGACATATCACCACCATTCCTATATTGATATCTAAAGTGCTGTTTACAGTATTTTACCCCATTGACTTTCATTCATTATTTTTATTCATGGTCACTCTGTTGGAGGCTTATTGTTTAGCATTCTTTCCACTACCAATACAATATTTTTATATCCTTTAAATTGCTCTGCACTTACTTTCCTTCTGTTATTGGTCTGTATTCTCTTGGACTGTATTCTTTGCAACTAACCGTTTCTTTTTATATGTCTTTTATATTATCTACTCTTACTGCTATATTTGACTTACATTTTCATTCATTCAATTTATTCATACTCTTTATCACTTACCCTGTTTTTATTACAAGTTGCAAATTCCATATGCGATAACCATCATTAGAAGAGTTAATAGAGATTGACTTTCATTGCCCATCACGGCTTTGAAGGTTCTGTATTATATCTTAGCAGTTCCTAACACTGCACTTTTCTAGACAGAGAGCTTTAATACTGTTTCTGGGATCTATTGGAGCCACTCTCCCAGCTTAGGAGTAACAGCCCTGAATGCTCCTACCATCAATGGGATCACTTTAGCCTTTATGGTCCATATCATTTCTAGTTCCTAGTTCCTCTTTCAGACTGTAGTACTTCTTCAGCTTCTCTTTCTTCCTGATGTTTATGTTACTTGGCATCACTACATCTATTACCACCTCTGCCTTCTGATTCTTGTCTAGTACCACAATGTCTGGTTGATGGGTGAATCCCTCTATGTGTCTGTATCTAGACATCCACAGGATCTTAGTCCTGTTATTCTCACCTTGGATGAAAGGATTGATGGATGGATGTGTGCATACAAACACAGTAGAAATACTAGTGATATTGGCACATTTGGGCCAGTGTGCCCAAATGTGCCAATATCAAAATTGGTTTGGTTTGATTTATCAAACCAAAGCTTACTTTACACCAAGTATGCCAATGAAAAATAGTCTTTTTAATCCAAAGACTACCTTGCAAGGCAAACAGATTGTTCCCCATTTCCCACTAACTAGGAAATATAAGAAATGTGTTCACAGGCAAGTCTTCTCAACGTCCTATTCTGACAACATTTAAGAATCTGTCTTTGCAGGATGACAGGATGAATTCATTTTATGAAATATTTATGGATTCTTATTTCTAACAACATTTATATGTTTTTTTTTCAAATTGTCCTCTCTCCAAAATTGAATATATTAGTACGTTAGAAATAAATCAGTAGACCAAATTTTATTTGCTATCTTATATGTACACACATATCACTTTAAATAGTAATATAATCATACAATAGAGAAATATTTTAGTATAAAGCAGGGGTGCCAAAACTGGTGGCCCATGAGCTGGATTCATCATGCTCAGGCCACGTCCATCTTGGCTCCACAAAAGCAAAGAAAAATCACGATACATCAGGTGGCATCAGGTGGCATCGAGTTTGACACCCGTGGTATAAAGGCATGGTCTTTGTTTATTGAATATGGTAGAACCACCTTACTGAAGCTACATAGATAATGATCTGCTTTCCATAGAAGAAAGGAACATAAATGAAATAAAATAATTAGTATTAGCTATAGTTTTTACCTGGTTGTTTTCATTAACAGATACATGTCTAACAGGCAATATTGGATCACATCTACCTTTCTTTCTGATTGTATGGTAACGCTTAGCTATAGGTTTATTACTTCAAGTTATGTTATCTATGTCTTGAGCTGGGCTGCTACATTAATTACAGTTTGATTCCTCTACTGTGCCATATATTAAAAAAAGAAACTTTAATATGTTTCAAACACCGTTGATAGTTAGCATTTTAAGACAGAAATGTGTGAACTACTTGAACAATTGGTTATTCTACAGATTCTAAACTTTGATCTAGTTCTTTGATTTAACCCTGCAATTAAGAAGATTTGGTTCAAAGCAAAAACTCATTGGTTGATGTTTTACACTGATGTGATAATGTTTACACAGATGTGCTTTGAAAGCTTGATTATGGAGGATTTTTTGGGTCCAGCCACATGACAAGCTGTTGTTATTTGAAAGCTAAACTTATATAATATCTATCTGCAATCGTTTTCCAAGAAGTCTGCCAGCTTTCTCTCTCCCTTTCGAAGTGATTTATCTGATCATTGTGTTCAATGTTATTTTCATTTTGAGGTTTTAAATCCTTCCATAATAAATCACTTACTTTCAACAATCTTTTTTTAATCACTCAGGTGCACATAGGGCAGTAGTTAGGACTGCTGTGATGAAAAGGTGTTTCATTACTTGCTTTAAGCCACCTGCCAATTAATTAGCCCCAAACTCTCTCCAGCAAATAAAAGCAGAGCAGCCAAATCCATTTGATCTCTTAGATTTACATGGTGACACATGGAAGCAGACTTATAAAAAGAAAAACACTACCTTGCTCTAGGTTACTGCTCTACAAGTTTTTTTTCATTGTTAGAAATTTAAACAAAAAGTGTAAAAACCCATTGAGTAATTCTTTCTGAAATATTTTCAGGGAGAATATTTAGATAATATACTATTCACACGTGGGGAGAATACATAGTAGCATATTAATATAGCTGGAGTGTTACATTCATGTAGTCAAGCTATGTATTGGTCAGTATGGTTCAATGAACTCAGGATTAAATTAAATCTCAATAGAGAAAATCAACTGTTTTCTGTACTTTTTAAATGAATCGGTAATAGCAGTTCCCTACCTCCTTACCTTAAAAACGGTTATCTTCTAAGTAGACTTGGATAGAACCTCATAATATGGTGTGCAATCTAATTTCTGTTTATTAAGTAGATTCTTCCTCCTACACCATCTGCTGTTCAAATCCGTTTGCCTATATATAAGGCTAGCAACCTTGTCAATTTCATCTTTAGTGGACAGCGCTTTCAAGTTCTACTGATCTCACAAACAAGATTTCTCATTTCTGTAATTTGATACAGGTAGTCCTCAACTTATCACCACAATTGAGTGCAAAATTTATGTTGCTAAATGAGACATTTGTTAGGTGAATTTTGCTCCATTTTACGACTTTTCTTGCCACAGTTGCTAAGTGAATCACTGCAGTTGTTAAGTTAGTAACCCAATTGTTAAGTGAATCTGGCTTCCCATTGACTTTGCTTTTCAGAAGGTCAGAAGAGTTGATCACATGATCCCGGGACACCACAACGGTCATAAATATAAATCAGTTGACAAGCATCTGGCCATGGAGATGCTACAAGGGTCATAAGCATGAAAAACGGTCATAAGTCACTTTTTCAGTAACACTATAACTTTGAATGGTCACTAAATGAATTGTAAGTAGAGGACTACGTGTACATTGCTCTTCAGATTACAATGTCTTCAAAGTGAATTGAATTGGTAAACAATTACCAATTAAACAAATCATAAAAGAATAATAAGCAGCATTATCAGCACAGGGCAAAAATTCAACTAACATATAAAAGATATGACCGAACAAAGGCTTTCAATTGATGCCAAAATGTTGCCAAAGGCAGAAATCCAAAATACAGTTGCTTGGAAGTAAATCCAGTTATCTCAGTGGAACTTGTTTCTAAGTAGATACATTCAGTGATACTGACAGCCTCTGGAGGAGCTACCACTTGAGCCATCTCTTGGCTATTTAGTTACAGCTATTTAGTTACAGTGCTTGACTATTATAAGGGGTCAAGCTAGGGAAGGCCTTAACACATTGACCAGTGTAAATGGCAAAATATTGTTCTTAACAATCATAATCAGTTTTTATTTATTTGAAAATAACTATTAAACATATATCTATATCTACTGTATATCTATATCCCCTATATTAATTTGTATTCTACTATTGCAGACATGTGGTTCGTGAATAAATACAACATATTTAAAGGCTTTGGAGGCATGGAAGAAGAAAATGGTTACAGAGAAGAAAGTTATAAGATGCAGAGAGAAAGAAAGAGAGAGAGAATATGTTGTGGGGGAAAAGCTAGGTCAACTTGATAGCTGCAGTTGTTGTACACCAATCAAAAGCAGAATACTTTGATATTTTCCAATCATAAGCAGAATATTTTAGCTCTTGGGAAGTGGCAGTGAAAGAGGGCTATTGACTGCATAATTCAAGCTTGTGAGCATCACAGAATAATCAAGTTGGCCACTTTGTGATGCCGAGTGCTGGATATGGCCCAATCCAGCAAAATTCTTCTTGTTCCATACCATCACCACTGCCTATGTCTCCTTAAAAGAGACCAATACAGCATTCTTCCCAGTGCAAAAAAGAAATTTCACTAAAGTAATGTTTGCCAGGAATTTTGCCAACTGTGGAGCAAAAGATTGACACTTATTTCAACTCCACTTGTAAATCATAATAACTTCCACCAAACTGCTGTTTAAGTTACTTAAACATGCATGTTAAAACATGTATCTTTAAAAAAAATAATCAGAATATCTTTCTTCCTCCAGTGCTTGATTCTTCTTTCTTTCACTATTTTTGTAGTTCATTAAAGCTCTTTTCATGGCATAATGCAAAACAGTATGTCCTATAATATCCAGCTAATGGTTACAGAGATCATCTTTAAAATCCAGAATGCTCATAATATAGAGTGAAAACTAACTAAGAAGTACACATTTTATAACACCTCCCAAAGTTCAGTAGAGATCAGAAAGTTCATTTAAGAGATAAAAGCATATTTTAAAAGCATAAACTATTTTCTCCCAATGTTTTCCATATTTCTAGTACTTTATGGGGGGGGGAAATAGATCTTAGTCTAAAAATATATCCCAGATGGAACACTACTGCTCAAGAATTATAGGATAGTTGAAATGAGATGGCAAATCCACATTTTCAAAGAAAAACTAGCAGTTTAAAGTTCTGATGAAAGCGTATTAGAAGATACTTCATTGGTTTGTTTAAATTTAACACATCATACCAAAAGTGAAACAGTCTGCAGTCCTATACTACTTACCTCAAAGTTAATCTCACTGAACTGAATTTCTAGGCATATGTGCATATGAGGCTAGACTGGGAAGTAAAAAAAAACAATTCAAAGGAGTCAAAAACAGACCACTTCTTTGCTTTTGCCAAGAAAGAAAGCTTCCTGTTTTTGTGCATGAAGATAGCAAGAGCCAAGTTTAATTTGAAGAATACTTTATCATTATCTTTTTTTGCCATGAAATGCAATGGGCTGGAGTCTTAATAATAAGCTCTTGAGCTTACTGAGACTTACCTCTAAGTAAACAGGCTTAGAATTCTCTTTTAAGTAACATGTATGCATTCAGCCTCGAGTCCCAAGGGATAAATGCAAAAACAAACAAACAACCACCAGCTTCTGCCTTTCCTCCTCACGTGGAGTGCAGAGTAAAGGAAATCACACACCAATTAAGTTGCATGATAAGAGAACAGCTGAAAGAAGAGGAAACCAGCTCACACTATTTCAGATCATATATGATCATGCTGTAGATGCTTATCCAACTACTCAACATGGGCTGAATGCCTACCTTGTATGTTCTAGAAAAGTAGGATAATTGAGTTCAGCAAGGTTAGGTTTAGTCAAGGCTGAACATTACCTTCCCCACCCCAGTAATAATAAGATAATGGTGAAAATGTAAGTGTTTTTTTTCCTGAGTCAGCCTTGATTCTTGGTAACTAATGTGGTCCACACAGCTTTCTAGTCTTCTTCCCAGGCTGAGAAAGAATCAAGGTCACTCAGTTGGATTGAAGCCTCAAGTAGGATCAGATTTCTCTACTCCATCATCTGGAGATCAAACTGGATCCATTAACATATTACGCATCCCTATTGCTAGGTCCTTACTAAGATCTATGCCTCAATTCATATTTGGTCTAGGAGCTACCTGAAATCTTAGTGACTGGTATTTTTTACCAGCTTCTGCATACATTGCAAAAAAAAAAAAAGAAAAAAAAAAGGACAGAAATGTTTCCACTGTCAACCAACTTCCTAGCAGAGACTCTGATGATAGACAAAGGAATATTATTTGTCCCTGATTAAAATGAAGACATTTATGGTTAGCCACAACTCACAGTGGTTCCCCCTCACAAAAAAATCTTTGATTTCTCCTGCAGCCCCTATCAAAGTCTTGAGAGCTTTCAAGCATTCCTCAGTTTCTCTTCTGGTCCCTTTGTATTGCTCGGGTCTAATATTGTTAAAACACCCAAACAATACCCAGAGGCTATTGTTAGGGCCTCCGTTAAACCAAGCAGAGAAAAACCTATCCTTTAAGAAAAGGGGAAACCCCGACTGACTATGCCAATTTGCTTGGGAAAAAATAAATCCCCCCCTCTCTTTTTGGAGGGGAAGAAAACGCAGTAAGATAAAAGGCAAGGATAATACATGTAACACTTTTATGAGTGTTCTGAAAAACCGAGCAGTCGACCTGTTAGATCTTTTTTGCTTTCTTCCCCCCCTTTCTCTCAAACCCCCCCCCTCCATTCCCTCTTTTCATGTGTGTCTCAGCAGGCCTAACCCTCCGGTAACGCCCTTTCTCCTTCTTACCTTTCCCTGCACCTGTCCACGTAATACCCGGCAAGCTTCCAGGGTCCTCCCCCCCCCACCTTTGCCAAGCGGGGCTCCTGCTGCTGCTCGCGATTCATCCGCGGCGAGAAGCTTCAACATCAAAAGGCTGAGGGGAGCGAGCGACGGCATCCTTTTTCGCATCGTCGACAACAACCCGGGTGGGGGGAGAGA